>CAJUYI010002820.1:58787-79472 GCA_910591695.1 Galerucella pusilla | reverse complement strand
AAATCAAAAAAATCTTTGTAGTGGTCAGAAAATAAAACATGCCATGTTCAATCCCGACAATTTTCCGTTGAAACGAACAACAAAACCGCAGCGCATTTTCAGAGGTTTTAAAATGAAATTGCAAACATCAATCAATTCCGCTATTTAGTATATAGTTCACGTGATAACAATCTTGAACCAATTGTTACTCTAAACTAAATGGTTTTTGTTGAAACAATTTGATACAGTCTTCAGTTAGATAAGTACTCGGATAAGTATTTTATAATTATTTTTACATTTTTAGCTGAATAATAATATAAATTCACACCAGTGAAAAAGGATTAACTCTCGTTAGCTAATCACATTCTATGATTATCAGAAATCACGCTAAAATGAATAACTCAAATAGTCTCTTTTAAAACGTGAAATTCCTAACTACGCAAATCGCTTCTGACAGCGCGTCGTTTGAAACGTCAAAATTATCACAGTCATAATTTTACGTATATAGAGAGCACAAAATGGACATGTTTAAGTAGACTCCGTTTCACGTAAGAAGAAGCCACCTGAAGTTGCAGTCGTATGCGCGAATTTGTTGTCAAAACCAGCGCCATATTGTGATTGTCTTTAAATCAGTAGCGTAACATTGTCACATTTTGTAAATTAACACAAACTAACAATATTAAAGATGTATGTATACCTACTTTAAATGAAACATATTTGGGAAATACTTGGTATCGTTAAAATATTTATACTCTCAATTAACGATTGCTCGTTTGTAAAGCCAATGGCGTGAAAATGTCGTTACGAGGCGACATGATGAACAAGACAGATTTTGATTTCTAAGACAGTTGGCAAACTTTACGTTAGCTTCTTCTAATATAAAATGGAGTCTACCTATATTTATGTTCACTTGGATGATTCCATTTCATCCGGGTGAATAATCGCCATCATTCTACACGCGTTGAATAATATACTATTCTGAGTGCTGAAGTAATATAGGAACAGTGAACGAGTGTTCACTGCAGATAAAGGTAATTGCTTGAGACCTCCATGTTTTTACTTCCGTAAGGTCGCATGAATATTTCAAATATATCCTACGGTCGGATTTTTACATCAATTAAGATACTGGCGACCTTCTTTTAATGAATATAAGGAACGATAAAAATAGTTTAATAAGATATGTGCCAGATCGTTATATAGCGACAAGAAGTGGTAATTCAAATCCAGCGAAAGGAAAAATCCAAGGTCCCTAAAGTATACTAATTTTCAGCCAGTCAGAAGCTCGATCAAAAAGCACCATTTCACCCACCTCAGTTGCTTTATACATCGAAACACCACTGTTTTGACACCACTGACATTCAGTATATTTCATTATTCTACTTTTAGAACAAACAATGTTTTAACTGATCGGTGAACTCGAACACACCCGAGGAAATGAAGTTTTCTTTTGTTATTCTCACAACACAAGAATTGTATGAAACTCTGAATGTATAGTTCCGGTGTCTTTTAGTTTTATTTGTTATGTTCTATGATGATAATATGTGAAGTAGATAATAAAACAATAATATTGGTACAAAAGATATACGATACTTTTAAATACTGTTGTAATAGAAAATCAGAAATGTTCACAACTTAGTGTGGATTTATGCAGCAACATTTAACAATTATCATTTATCATTTAACAATTAGTAAAACTGCCATCGTTTATGCAGACACAATTATAAATTAGGAGAAAATAGTAAGCATGCGCACAGGCCGGTGTTAAAGTGAAAGTGAAAGAGAACTATAAGAAAATTTAAACATGTGGAATGAAACGTTAAATGAGCATGATATGAAAATAAGCACGTTTAAGACTAAGATTAAATTATAGAACAAGTGGAATCCTTTCAGTATCTTGGAGTAGAGTTAGATCAAGGCGGAAGCCGAAATACTTAGAAGAGTTTAAAAAGCTAGTAAGTTGTATTATTCTTTTAATAAAAACTTTATTAATTTAAAAATGGATCTCAAAAACAACTGAATTATAGGTCTTTAAATCTTTCTACAGACTTTCTAAGAGTACAGTACAAGCGGCTGAAATGAAGTATCTAATGCGAATAAGATGAGTAACAAAAAAATATAGGATATATACACAATCTGTAGAGTAGGGAGGGTTATTGTAGGCTCACAACACTCAGGCCACATGTGATCCATTGTACATCCTCCCAGATCATCGTCCATCCTGTCCTTCCCAGGAAGGTGGACAGATCACTAGGAGACATCTCCTTTATATCGGCAGGTGTAGGCCAAGACTCACCGAACACACACTCTCTTATTGACGATAACTCCGGACACTCGCATAAGATATGCCTGACAGTTTCATCTTCTTGTTCACACATCCTGTATAGAGGTGTGTCCACTAGCCCCTTAGTATGGAGGTGTTTCCTTAGTTGACAGTGGCCAGTCAGAAATCCTACTGTTAAACGTAGATTTTTCCTTGTCATCGTCAAATATTTTTTTTCGCGCCAGTTTCTCAGGGTGATCCTGGCAAGACTGCATCCTTTGATTCCATCCCATCTCTTAAGGGATTGAGCATGGGTGTAACGTTTGGCTAGTTCCACAATTGTCGAAGTCGTTAGGTCGTAGGTGTTACTGGGTCCTAAAATTTTTAGTCTAGCCGCTTCCCTGGCTAATGAATCGGCAATAGGATTTTTTTTACTCGTGTCCTGCCCTTTAACCCAACTCATGATAATATTGTTATCTGCCGAGGCGTTAGCTAAATGTTGGTGGTACTAGCCTAGTACTAGTACTATCCCCGATATTACACGTTAAGAAACACAATAGTAAGAACTGTAAATACAGTCAACTTTGAAGTATATTGAGGAAAGACAACTGGGCTGGTGGGGACACTTGCTTGTGATGAGACAATAGGAGAAATATTACAGCGGAAAGGAAAAACTTAGAGGAAAGCTAGAAAACTGAACACCAACAGAAAGAAATGGGAAATAATTTATAAAATAGTAAAAGTAGAGTTATTTGACTAATACACTGTGTTATTTATAAGATGCGACATAGGGATTCCTGTACAAAACTGTGAAACGCGATACCAAATAGCGTTCATAAAAAGTAATCGCAGATTTGGAAAGATCGTTGAAAAATAAGTTCAAATGCACTTTTAATTTTCTTATATTCGTTCCGGTTTAATAAAAAAAATGGATATTCATGTTTTAAAAAGTCGAACTTCATTTTCATACCACTTTCAAATACCTTAAACCGCGTAGGGAATAGCCAGCAGATTAAGGGCACGGAAAAATTGAAAGTTGAAGCTGAAAGCATGGCGGTTCGATTCGCCGTTGTGGTGAAATTTTTTTCTTTTTGTTTTAGCTCGCATTTGACAGTTTTGTACAGGAATCACCTCGGGAATTCTTATGTCGAATCTTATAAATAACACAGTGTATATATTTTTCTACACTCTGTATGTACTTTTAAAGAAATGCAGATAAAACTGTAGTTGATTTTCTTTTATGTTTCTGAGGACGCTTATTTATCTTTTAATGAAGCGGCATGACATAAAAGACAACGAATGTCACCAAGTTTACATTTCCTGAATAAAATATACTATGGGTTTTCCCCCTCAAAGATGCACTGGATGCGGAAAAGTGAAGTAGCCCTTTAGATTTCTTGGAATGGCAGCAGAAAATTTATTAAACGACTTATTTTGGTGAAAATACTGCAGTCGGTCTTACGTTCTAAACCACATAGTTTAATTTTCTAGATGAGAGGGTTCTAAGGAAAAGTTTTAGATGTACGTTCCAAAATAAATTCGGAAAGGATTTTTGATTAAATAAAGAGGTTAAATCAACTCGATATTTCAAGCCATCAAAAATAATTTGATTCAAGATATAAAAAATTTCAGGGATATTGTAGATGAAGTCGAAAAAATCGAATGAGGCTAACACAGTAGCTTTATCAAACGAGTGAAGGTATAATGAAAAATTTTTAATTCATATAGTGTGTAAATACGAAATTTTGGGAATATTGATACCTAGTATCAGAAACATTTACTTGGAAATAAAATACAAAAAGTATCTTGATACGAAGTTCTACGAATATATAAAGAAATTATTGAATTAGTTTACCTGGAAATTCATTCACAACAATTATTATTGAATTATTTTCTGGGTAAAAAGGTTTAATGAGGGAGAATTTACACAAATTAAATAGTTTCTTCCACTACTAGTTGCCAATTATTGCTTCTTCTTCTTCTACACCATAGTTTTGAAGACATTTATGAACCCTGCACCATATTGGTGCTCGGTCAATAATAATAGTCTTCACAGTGTATAATATACTATTATTTCATCCTTCAGGAAAAATCAATAAATTATTATACCTCGAAAACGAAATAAAAACATTGTTGGTATTGAATACGGATCTTTGGTTTTTAATTGTCGTCAGTTAATTTTTTACCATTTGTGGAACTCGTATATAGACTTATTAAGCCAGGAGATATAGTTGTTCGTATTCGTACGGCTGATTTTTGGTGTACAGGTGGTATAAACGATGTACAACAAAGTAAAACATTTTTAAACGTGTTAGGTATGTGTAGAAAGGGCTTTACGAAGCGAAAAATATTTATAAAGGGTAGGTACAAATTAGACTTTTTATCTACAACTGTCATATAACGGATACAATTTGACACTTTTTCAGGAGATATAGTATTCATTGATCCCACAGACTTTAGTAACAGGGAAGTCCCTTTGTTCCATTTAGAAAATATTGAAATTCAATTTCGTGACACGCTAGATAGCCAAAAAATGTATAGTTTGTTGGGAGTTGTAGAGTTCAAGAATCCATACAATACCAGGACAAATGAAAATGTAATAATGGGGCACTACACTGGGATAGCACCAAGAGGAAATGTCTCCATTGAAATGAATGATTTGAAGGACAAAGAACTCAAACTCCAAAAAAATTCAAATGTCATCCCCACGTAATTATTTATATTAAATCTAATGAAAACTGACTTTTTTTGTTCAATTTTCTCAGATTATAAATAATTTTTCAAAAGTATTAGCTGTGTGCATCATAAGCAACAAGTCAAACAATAATTTATGAAGTTAATAAGTTGTAATATTGTAAACACTTTATATCTTTTATGAAGTCTATCAAAAAAAATTTTCTAGCAAGTACTGCAAGGAATATGATGTACGATAGGTAGCTGTTGAAAAAGTGATTTAATGAATATACGAGTACTTTAAAAAAGTGACTAATCCTTTCTTTTGTAATTAAGTGTTTTTCCTGGTGTTTTTCTTTTAAATGCTGATATTTTTAAAGAAACTGATATATAAACAATATAATGGGTAAAGTTTTTATTAAATACTTCGACTTACGATATTTGTTTATTTATGAATAACAACATAAAATGTAGGCTTTGTAATCAATCCCATTAATGGTAATAAAAATGACGTCCTGTTAAAAGGTTTTGTGAAAGATATAAAGTGTTTACAATATTACAACTTATTAACTTCATAAATTATTGTTTGATTGTTGCTTATGATGCACACAGCTGATACTTTTGAAAAATTATTTATAATCTGAGAAATTTGAACAAAAAAAGTCGGTTTTCATTAGATTTAATATAAATAATTACGTGGGGATGACATTTGAGTTTTTTTGGAGTTTGAGTTCTTTGTCCTTCAAATAATTCATTTCAATGGAGACATTTCCTCTTGGTGCTATCCCAGTCCCTAAATCTAACAGCTATGAATTATAGTAGTAAATGTTCGTACAAAGTAATTCGTCATATTTATGAATAAAGTTATATGGATAAAAAAAACAACGTGCGACCAATTTCTAATTATGATGATAAATTAGCGGCAAGTTAGGATTTTTGTCCAAAAGATGAATATGAAGTTCATCGGCAGATGAAAACTCGTATACACTTATCAAATTCTTGGAATTTTGAAAAAACTAGGAGCAACAAATTTTTTATTATGGTAATAAAAGAGCGATGAATTAGCGAAAAATTATGGTAATATCAGTTCTTTCTAAAAATTGATAGAAAAAAAGTGGTTCTGCTAGCAATATCAACCTAACAGAACCATGTTTTTTTTTTAAAAACGAAGGGCGACAAATTTTTAATTAGAGTAATAAAAGAGCGATAAATTAGCGACAAATTATGGTGGTATTAGTTTTTTCGAAAGTTGATTAGGTAAATAGTGGTTCTGCTAGCTTAATATTGTAATGTTTTTCTTATTTATTTGAACAGTTTTTTTAACGTGGGATAAAATTATACACTTACTATGGCTAATTACTACTGATTTATTAAAGAAACACACACTGTAATAAACTTAATTTATATACACACTACTTAATGTCTATTAATTTATCTACACTCGGTATAATAATTGTCCTAATTTATCTTCAACACTATTTATATTCACTTTCTGTTCACTCACTGTATACTGAAACTGTTTACCGATTCACTGTATACTGAACAACTTCCCGATTCACTCGAAAACCCGCGTATATATACCTAGTCCCTCGAATCTCTAGAACTTTCGCGATAAACCATTGTATGGCCTGGTACATTTTCAGAACAGTCTGGATATTACCTGCGAAAGAACCTTTCTAGAAAGGTCGCATTCATCGTTTGCGACAGGACCGGCTTCGGAATTAGTGAGTTCGTAACAATATCAACCTAGCAGAACCATGGATTTTTTTTTAAACGAAGAGCGACAAATTTTTAATTATGGTAATAAATTAGCGACAAATTATGGCATAATCAAAAATTAAAATTTCCTAAATGGTTCTGCTAGGTTAATGGAGGTCAGTTTTCGATATATCATGAACGTACTCGTTATGTCATCAGTCATTTTTCGCGAGATTTTTATTCAAATAATTTTATCCTGATAGGTAATTTCAAGCAGCAAATATGTTGAAGACAATCTCTTGGGTTTACAAAATTATGTTTGTTGAACTACTATCCCTGAATTCTTAAAATAATAGGAAAAATTATTCACCACTAATAGAGAAATTCAACTTCTCAGTTGGCTAGAAGAAGCAATAATTGTCAACTTCACAGCTAGTAGTGGAAAAAATAGTTTTTTTGGCGCCACCCCAATGGAAATGAAAGGAGACTACTAAATATACAAGATTTTAGGGTTGTGTGTACTTATTTTTAGAAAATATACACCCTAGAACTAAATCCTAGATACGCTATTGACTGAATTCAGTTCGGAGATTGAAATTTTTCTAGCTGTAGCTGATACATTTTACATCGTTTCCATTGAGGTTTAGAAGCGTTTCATAGAAGCTTTAATTTAATAAAACATTTACGAATATGTAAAGTCAAGATAATTATTCCATAAATCCACTCAACCGTTAGCCCTGTTTATCGACGTTCCATTAATTTATTCTATAGATCATTATTTAATTTGTGTTACAATAATGTGGAAAATTTTCACCACAAACAAAGCGATTTTATGTGAAAACTCACTTATTTCACAATCTAGTTTGTCGATGGCTCGAAATTTAAAGCTCTATAATATTTTAGTTAGACACGGCAAACGTTCTCGTCACCTTTTATGCTCAATAAAATTAAGATTTCACTGGAATTGCTGAAATATTTTACTCTCCGGGCTGAGTACACAATGTAGAAGCGTAATAGGGAATAATCTGGTTAAAGAGAACATGGAATTTTGAATTAGTATACACAAGCTACAGGGTCGCAAATTCAATCCCATCACTCCCATGTAAAATAATGCAGATGTATAGTTATATTCAAAATATACCTTTGGCTTTTCAGTAACACCTCAAGTGATTGAATATTCGCGATTTATTTTATAACGTAACTTAGTTGGTGTTTTCTTCAATCTACCCAGTTGATTGTGAAATAAAAGACAAAACTAAGATAAATTCAGTCAGGAGTGAAATTTTACTAGTCTATTTCACAAAAAAGGGAAAAGTGAAAAATTTTAAATTCGGCAGAATTAGAAGAAATTAGCAAAAAAGTTGAGAAGTTGATTGGAGAAGTAGTTTAATAAACAGGAAACATTGAAATCGAACGAAATACATATTTAAATGAACATATTGACATAACTAGAATATTTCTAAATTCACTCGGTCTCCGATGATATTCTACTATTTTTTGAAACTTTTAAGTTCCAACAGATAGACCGAGCTGGACTGTCTTAGCAGGGAACTATTTAATTATTATTACTGTCAAGGCGATGAAGCACAAAAGTTTGGAATTTTTTCCCTAAAGACGGATCGGAATGCGGTTTTTTGCATTCCAAAAATCATTTGTAAAAAATGTACCCACTTTGTACCTCGGACAAATTGGAAATTGCATTGCTGCAGTCAAAAATGCATTCAAAAAATGCATCTTTTGAGACGCCTTTTGGAAAATGTAAAGCTTTGTAAATAAGAGTCAGAACTGACTCAAATCGGGTACTCTAAGGGTTTTCGAGGTCGCTGATCACTATTATGATGTTCAAATTGAATCCCCGGACACCTGGACCTCAGGAGCGCCAATGAACGTCATCTCCGTGAAAATCTCCAGAAAATCATGAGGGGAACGGGAAAAATTCGGCCACCGGGGGTTTTTCGGATGGCGGAATTCAATTATGCTTCGGTGAACACCCCCCCGGACACCTGGTGCACCCGAACCTGGACCTGGAAGTCATCCCCGAGAACTTTCATGACAATATCGACAAAAACTACCCAAAAATTATTGGAAGTGTGTTTTTTGAGGCGCTAAATCACAATTTCACGTCGAAACCGACCTTCCCACCACCTGGTGCACCGGAACCTGCGCCTGAACGTCGTCTCCGAGGGTTTTCCAAACACAATCGAAAAAGGCGCGCCGAAAATCGTTATAAGGGTTTTTTGGGCAACTTAATCCGAATTTTGCGTGGGAAACGACCCTCCGAACACCTGGCCACGAACGTCTTTTCCGTGGGGCTCTCCCAAAATTCCAGCGGTGACCTTTCAACTAAGAAGGAACAACTAATTCCCGGGCTATAGGCCATGACGGATCTTGAATTATTATTAGAAACGACAATATTACAGGAAACTGTAATAACACTTCAATACTTATATATTTTCAGTAGGTATTTTAGATAATTTGCAAATTTGTTAGCTCTAAAAATAATCCTTTCATAGGTATATCGATAACGTGGGATTTAACATTTTTCTCAGTGTAGTAGATATAACATTTAATCACTTCAATTTTTGGGTCGATTTGATAGTCGACGTGAAAGTCGAAATAATGGCCACAATTTACTTCGAGACTTGGATAAAACGGAATTGCCTTTTTAGTACCTTTTTCGCAATTTCCTTATTTGAATCCCCCGGTTACGTTTTATATTTCCCCAGTTTCCATTTAGAAATGAACGTTTATATAATACGTAATGAACGTTAACAATCACGAAGGAGAAAATTCGTTTGACTCTTTAGTTGTCACTTAACTAGTATTTTTCATTGAACTGTTGTCAATATAGAAGATAACCGTTGGAAATTATTTTGCTCACTTAAAAAAAAATCAGTTGTAACGCGAATATTATCATTACAGATATAAAAGTTGAAACTCTCATCCGAATTTAATAATAAAAACAAAGACCTTTATTGGCCAAACATACAGTGCATACAAGTAAAGATATATCTACAGAAAAAGGTCTATAATGTTACACAGCAGTATGCCAAATGGCAGGGTTCAAATTTTTTGAATAAATCACGAATTTGCTCTTCCACTCAACCAGTTGCATACTTATACCTATGCACTATAACTACATATGAATACAATTCAAAAATAATGACAAACTACAAAAAAAGTCAAAAAATAATTAAAAAAATAAGAATAAACTAAGAATAGAAGAACAAGAATGAATAAAAAAAAACCGTGAGAGATCCATTATCAAGAAGAGAATTACAAATCCATTATCATTTAATATTATCATTTTGTGTAGAAACCAGAAATTACAAGTTTCATTACAAAGAAAATGAATACTATTTCATATGAAACCAAAACCAAGACCAAAAGTCTTTTATGCGATACCCAATTTTTCCTATTCAAAAACGTTATTGAAATTTTTTTAATCAGACGCACCTGGTATACAGGTTTGGCAAATATTTATCTTCCATATGTAGAATCTCATATTATAGAAGCAACAGTTAGCACTATAATAGTTATTTATGTACCAAGGCAGTAAAGTGATTCTTTATCGGACGAGTCTGAAATTATGAGACGAGCGAAGCGAGGCGAATAACAGGCGAGTCGCCAACTGCTCAGAATTCAGAATGTAAAAAACTGAGGTATATTTCATTGCATTTAATTATGACAAAGTAAACAGCAAATATAGAACAAATCTACTTAATATTTGTTATATTTAAATTGAAGGTACACCCTAAAGCATTATAAAAGTTAATTCCTGAAGTCAAAGCAGTTCCAACAATAATTTGTTATAAATAAATCGCAAGAAAACTATTATCGAGCCGTAATAGGGAGAAGCGTGACACTGACAGATGATGATTTTCGAGTAAAATGTCAAAGTCAAAATACTTTACCTGCTGGCTGATATTATAGTTAATTTGTTTATTGTGGCATCCCCATAGTGGGGATAGTCAATCTGACACGCCCAACGCTAACTGCGCACAATTATCCTTCTCTCTCTTTCAAGTAGTTTTTATCATTTTTTCCTTGTCGTACTTGTGTAAATCGTATGTCGCGATAAGACTTTTCGCAACCTGTATATGTCCAAGAGAGAAGAGCATACTCCCTCTCCAACAAGCGCCCACTTCTCTTGACATTTTCTATCAGTTAGTCTATAGCTTTCTCTCTTCTACTCACAGAATGGCTATACGGAACATAATTATTTGCCCAAGTAAGATCAGTATACTTCCCCTCCACGTAACGCCCATGTCTTTAGACCTTGTCTCTCCGTTATTCCATAGCTTTCTCTTTTCCACTCACAGATATAGAACATACTTATTAGCCGAAACTGTATAAATATAAGATGTCGATTCGAGAAAGCGACACGACATTCTCAAGATTTACAAGGAATTGAAATTATTAAACGATTAAGCTACAAAATTCTGACAACTTTTTCCAAGTTGAACGTCGCATCGAATCGAGAGGAGCGTCCAGACGCTTTAATAAATTATCAAAGGAATGAAATAAATAAACATGGGGCTGCTTTTACGTTGAGAGTCTCGAATGAAAATGTCATCCAGATAAGCCTTCGTTCGGAGATGGAATTAAATCTAAATTCTTATTTTAATTTTCTAAAAGTGTCTTTTTTAGAGGTTAGGTAGAAGAAGAAATACTTAATAACGTCGTAAATGGATCGTTTTATACTGGGTGTCACAATATTTTTGATTGCTGTTAATTGCGAATATCAAAATGAAATAAAAAATGTCAAGGATCGACAATCCAAGAGTTAGTTAGTTAGTTAATTATTGTATAAAATTGAAATGATAAAATCTAATAGTATATTATACACCAAGGTGGTGAAGACTATTATTATTGCACAAGTTATGCACAATTATGTTGCACAAGTTTTTGTTGAACTAGTGGAAGGGTGAGGTATAACGATCCCCTTAAGGGAAAAACTTAACTGTGCCTAAAGTTGAAGTCAAAATCGCAAGATCTCTATTGTTGGAGGTAGTGAATTTACTTAACTGCATAGCTATTTTTTATTATATGTATGTAATTTTTTGTTTTATAGGTATTTCTTAAAGTTTTGTAAAGGATCAATTTATACACACCTATGTTTAAAATGATCCCTGGGGTAGGGGTAAAATAATCCCAGGGATCATTTTATACCCTAAGTTGATAAATATCAGTGAAATGAAACACTCAGCTGTTTATTTTAATCATATTTATTGTTTATAACAATATAAGTATGTGAGCAAGTTACACAAAACTTTTGCATTCCAGATCTATTTTTGGAATTATCTACTACTCAATAAACAAACTAAACATTAAACATCGCAACAAACTTTTAAAAGGTTTGCAAAATTAACAACACACCTAGTCAAACAATAGGTAAACAAATAAACTGTTCTTCTAAATAAAAGAAACACAAATAATACTCATCCCTATCAAAGGATTTTTATCAATGTCAAAATGCAATAGAAATATCAACTCTTCATTAAAAAAAAGAATTTTCTTATCAGGAACTTGGAAATAGAGATAAAGTCGCCTTCATCGTCTTTGTCTACTCCCGCACAAGCCTCATGTCCCCATTTAAGACACACAACGCACCTAATCCACCTTTCGCCTTTATTGTCTTTGGAGTAGCTTGCAGTACAGAAGAGACATTCGGTATCACTTTCCTGTTTTGCTTTTTTTGCCTTTTCTCTTTCCGCCTCCTTTTACTTTCTCGACTCCTTTTCCTTTCCCACCACCTTTTCCTTTATCGTTCTGTTTGCTGGTCACTGTTTATTTTATTTTATTTTATTCGCTTTCTTAAGGGCCTTCCTTTGTTCTATATCTGTTTTCTTTCTGGCTTCTCCTTCAAGGTATTTTTTGTAGGGTGTGCTTTGACGATTAGTTTTGCGTATATAAATTCTTGGTATGATCTGTAACAACAAATAGGTACTAATGGGGTAAAATGATTCCAGGGATTATTTTAAACACACAGAAAGGGATCATTTTGCCCCAAACACCAAATTTCATGATATCGATCAAAACATAACCTTCAAATACCGCATGCGGTGATCGAACATTGCTTAAATATTTGCTAACTGCTATTAATACACGCCAATAAAAGTGAATTTCAATAAACACGAACATGTAAAAAGTAATGAAAGTCCAAAAACATGCTTACCTTAGTTCAGAACCACACTTTTTTATTGTTTTTCGATGAAATTACACCAAGAGCTTGCACTGCCAGGACACTTGGAGAGGCAACTGGCAGGAGTGTGGGGAACATGTTTCATGCGCATTTGGATAGATGGCACTAGTTGTCTCTGATTTACGGAGGGGGATCATTTGACCTCCAGGGATCGTATTACCTCACCTTTCCCTACTATCCATGAGTTCTCAAAATATTTAAATTAGTCCATTATTGACCCAGGTTAATAATCGAAAATTATTAACCACTAATAGAGAAATTCATCTTCCAGTTGGCTAGAAGAAGCAATAATTGTCAACTTCACAGCTAGTAGTGGAAAAAATTATTGCTGAGCTTTAACAATATTTATTTAATCTAATTAACCAGTTAATAATAATAATAATGCATATTAGCAAAAATATAAATTAGCTTGCAGTTGACCCATTAAATTAGGCACGCATAGAATGGTGATGGTGGCAAACATATTTTCACATGTGGAATGTCCATAAATTAACAAAATTTCACACCAAAACTCTTGTAAAACCTCACATACTTCCAACGAGTTAATGTTGATCGAACACCTGAAATCTACTACACTTTTTGGAGCTTTTTTTTCCTTCCTCCCTTACTGCGACAAACGAAACATTTTGATTAGAACGAAAATTTTTACAGTTCTGTTTGTGATTGTGAACAATTCATCCAACCCAGACATAATTACCGACAAATTGCAGTGAAATTTGATTAAAAATAATCTAGTTGCTTATATTATTTTACTGATCGTGTATGGGATTTCGTTCATAAATATATTTTTATTAGATTTCCTGTCTTTGTAACATGATATTTACAACGAAATATACACTGCAGGTGTTTCTATCGAAAACAGAATCTGGCACGCAAAGTTGTACCATTCTGATTTCGTAATAATAATTTTTCCATTAAAATAATAATTACGACACCTTTCAGCGCATTAAAACGTTTTGAAGGAAATTTTTTCAAATGAGTAAATTAAAAGTAAGTCAAGTTTCTCCACAAATGCTTGCAAGTGATTTTTGACAAACTAAGGCCCGGTTTCCCATCTATCTTATTTATCCTTAGGAGAAACTAACCTAGGATAAGTTTGTACTCAAAGGTTTAACCCACCCTTCGGTTTCCCATAATAATTTTTGTGATCCGTTTAGTTTATCCTCTTCGGTTAGGACCTTGGCAGCCCTGTTAGTACAAATTGTCCTAAATGTTTGCTGACGACAAACGATTTTGTTTGTTTTTGAGGTTATGTTCGCAGTTTGTCTGTGTTGTCACTGATCAGTAATAGAATAATTATTTATCAAAGATATTTGTTAATTTTCTCTTTTTACTAGCCTAACATCTTTGTGTAAGCTTTATGCCTAGGGTTGTAAATTGTTATGGAGAACACAGCAGCTCGTGAAAAAAGTAGAAGTAGAAAGAGTTAGAGGTGAAGTTGTTGTTAGAACTACTAGATAAGCACAAAAGTGTAGTGGAATGTAAGAAAAAGGTCTTGGTGTCTACTCGAAAAGAAGAAGCTGCTTCGCAACAAAGCAGTAATTTAATAACGCCAGTGGGATTTATTATAGAGACTTGAAAATACTTGAAAGTAAATATGAAAATCAACAAAAAATGACTAAAAGGAAATATGCAGATGCAAAAAGGTACGCTATGGGAACTGGTGGATGGCCTTTGATGAAAACACCCGATATATCGGAAGTTGACATTAAAATTAATGATATTGTCGGGGATTTGGTACTTTCAGGTCAAGTTTCCAAATTTGATTCCGATGCCGTTGACAGTGACTTGACCTAGGTACAAATTGAAAGGGAAAACCAGGGGCCAGTTAACTTATGTCTAGGACAAATCAGTAGTTAACTAGTTGGGAAACACTCGCATGGATTAAACTCTGATTCTATCTGTAGCATAGATTTAAACCGAGTTTAAAACGAGATAGGAAACCAGGCCTAAGATTAACTAATCAAACCAGGTTTTATTTCAAATTCAAGCAAATCACTTGGGGCGCGTTGTATCAAACACCTAAACTCGGTTTAATGATAAATAATATTATAGAAGTGTTGAATTCAACGAGACTCCGTAACCTCCATCTGAGATTACCAGCTGCGCCTTCATAAGTTCCCGTCCAGCTTCTCTAGGATGGGCTGAAGAAAACAATCATAAGAAGTGTCTGTTAGACATGGAAATTCAATTTTCCAGGAGAAAATGATGAATTACGATTACTTATTATTGTACGGCTTTTTTCCAGTGATAGATCTTTTAAAAAATAACTTAAGAACCATCCATAAATTACGTCACACGAATTCTAGGACTGTTTATCCCCTCCCCCCTGATGTGACATCAAACAATAATCAAATCCTACATGGTGATAATGTTCGCCGTTGCCCAGGGGGTAGAAGTATAGTCTTGAAAATAAGTGCAAAACTGGATAACCGAAGAAATTTTAAGCAAAAAGTCTGGTATGAACATTATCCGAAAAGTCAATATGTTATTAAAAATATTATTAAAATATTTTCCTGCTCACCCCTGCCATCCGCCACTGTCACGAAAATATCCTGGCTACACAAATGGAATCATAAAAAAATCCAAAAATATTTTAACAGTAAATTTGAAGAATTAATAAAAAATTTCCAGCAAGATAATAATATTCTTAGTGTAGAATCATTTCAGATGAAAATACTATTGATTTGCCTGTAAATATTAAATATAATTTCACCTTTCCATATAATATGATAATATGTTTATTTAATTAATTTTTTTTGTTTTCAGGTAAGTACTGCCGATTTCTATTCATGTGGATATTGGTAAGAATTATTTTGCCATAATATATTTTTAGTGATGAAGATTATTGTGAAAATATTCCAATTCTAAATTCGAGCGTACAAATAATGTTAAAAATAACAACAAATTGACTAAAAAGATAAAATAGTTGTTCGATTTTCCGATAACTCAATTTTGTATTATCATAAATGCATTAGCTATTTTTAGTTCATTTGTCAAAAAAGTATCCTCTTCATTAATTTCACGTCCCTTCCAATATTGTTTGGGGAAGCTAAGCTTTCTAGAATGATGAGAAGTTATGACCCATTTCTACTTTCTTCTCTACATCGATATCGTTCGTTCAGAAACTCCCAGTTCACTGTTTTTTTAATTTCAACACTGATTCGGTAATCTGATACACTCTAAGAAGAAGGTTCTATCCGCATCAGTTCCTACATATTCCAACCCTCAAGATTGAATGTAAGCTTTGAATAAATCGTGATTTATTCGAGACATTACGCTGTTTAATAATCCCATACCGACTGAGAGTTGTAAACTGTAAACCGACTTTAAAACTTCCTTAAAGCCAGTAGGTTGAAAGATTTACATCGGTTAATGATGTTACTCGAAACATTATTCATTGCATCTCGTAAGGGTATAAAATTCTTTGACGATAAAATAATTGAAAGCACGGTAAATTTTTGAACAATTCTTTCGCTTATCCATGGAATAGTTGTTTTTCTATTGATTATTAAAAGAATAAAAATTTCCGTTTAACACCAAAAACGATGATACTCATAACATAAACAAATTAACTGACAACCTGGCAGCCCTTTCGTCTACTTAAAGTCAGAATCATCCAGATTGGTAGAGAAATGCCAGAAAGAACCACATGAACTGGCATGCCACATTGAAGTAAAATAAGTGTGGGTGTCGTGACATATCGATATTTCTATGGAAATGAACAAGCCGAGGAACTCTCAAGAAGAGATCCAGCAATTACATATGCTGGACCAGAACAAGTTCTTGAAACCATAAACGAAGTGGTCCGAGAACAAATTTAAAAATGGGTACTAAGACCTCACAGACAACGAGACAACAGTGAAGTACACTCCAAAGCAGGTACACAGTACAAGTGTCGTTTACAAAAACTGGCTGCTGATGAACCGACCGGCCGTAAGCTAGGCAGATGTCACTGGTAACTAGCACTTCCACAGCACGACGTCATGCCGTCTCCTTTTTTTCACATCCTTGCGGTTTAACTTGGCAAATACATTGCCAGTTCTCAGGGCTTTATTAGCTGTTAAATTTTGATATCTGATTAATATTAGTGTAAAAAAATTATGGGTGCCATTTATTATTTCAACTAACTATTTTCATCTGCTTAGGGATTTAAAAAATATAATAAGGTCCACTGAAGTAAAGGTACTTTTAGTTCCTGTGTGATAAATAAAATATATACAGGGTAGCGAGAAAGTCTGGCACTAAGTCATTTTCTTTAAAAAGAATTAACATATAATCAAAGTTTGGGGCTATAAACGTTATTGTATTTTTTCGTGTTCCTCTTAAAAACGAAGAATACAATAGGTACTGTTCATAACCCTGAAATTTGATAATTATATGTTTATTATTTTCAAAGAAAAAGACTTGGTGCCAGACCTTCTCGATATAAAAATTACAAATGGGTTAGTTAATTAAGAGTATAAATATAAAATTCCAAAATTTTTAACAAAGGTCAAGTCCTATACGTTGATAAATCACTTTCAAGCTCTTCTTATTTATACTTCGGGATACAATCCAGGTAAATGTATTTCTGGTAATTCTTCTTCCAGGAACTACAACCGGTATGTTTCTAAGGAGAATTTATTCCAGTGAAAGATTTATTCCACAAACTTGTCTAGCCAGGAACAGTATATTCAGACACTAGACTTGCCAGAAACTTTATATCTCCGGAATTTTCTTGTAATTCCAGTAAAATTTAGAAACTTCGTCAGCTTTTATTTTTAAGGAAAATCTTACGACTGCACAGCTCCTTATTACTATTTCACTTCAAAGGCAATGATTAAAAGGAAGCCAGAAGCAGAGATAAAGTTAAAAACCGGAAACTTTTTATAACGCGTCAACCACTAGTGTTATTGTCAGTTCAGTATTTACAAGGATCACAGTAAAATTACAAATTGTACATACTAATGGTTTTTAGAAAACTCGAGGAATCCTTAATTTGGTCTATGAGAGCTAACTGATGTAAGGGTTGGGGATCCTATGTTGTGGTTTGCCAACTTGGGACATTCTAAAATAATATGTTTGATGAACATAATTTCATTACATTGGGCACATTGAGGCGGATCTTCTTTATTTATTAGAGCTGTGTATCCAATCCTTGATCAGGAAAATTCAATTTTTTCAGCTCTTGAATTCGGTAGGGAAGGGATTTCTCTTACATTTGTCACTATTTCATGCATTTTGTTACGAATCTCAAGGTTCCATTTATGTTCCCACATGCTGAAACCAAATTGTTGTTGATTGCCGTTGAGCGCCAATGAAACAAAAGTTGATCAATTTCGCTGATGAAATTATGATGTTGAATGACGTAAAAAAATTTAAAGTGAATAATGTAGGTTCTTGCCTAACTAACCAATAAAATTTCCCTAAAAGAAAAATTAGAAATTAGAAAAAAAAATCAAATTTAATGGTCATCTAACTTTTATCTGTTTAAAAAGAAAAGAACTTAAAGTTTCTGCATAGTAAATAAAACTAACTGAGTAAAAAAAATGTATATAATTACAGTATTGAAACTACAAAAAGATGGGTTAGTAGCAAATACAACAAAAAAATACAATAACACATACAATAACACAGTTGCTTGAAGTAGACGATGATGTTGATGAGGTAGCTGTCTATGTAGGTAATATGGATTGTCTGTAGAACCGGTATTTGGGAAACTTCTTAGTTTAACAGGAACTGTGACCCAGAGGCTTGTTTGCCACTCAGGAATCTATGATCCAGAAAAATTTCTCGTCAAACCAGAACCTGTGTCCCAGAAACAGTCAGACTCTCCAGAAACTGTTTTATGTGCAAGTAAACTGTTTTCCCAGGAACTGTTAATCCCAGGAACTGTGCAGTAATACAGAAAGGTACTTTAGGGTTACCGGCAGCCTATTAGTTTTTGTTTAAACTAATGTTAAAATAATTACATGGATTACTGCACAGTTGTTGTCTTCTCTCATCGTTTGTCGACAATACAAAAACTAATAGGCTGCTGGTATCCCAAAAGTACCTTTCTGTATTACTGCACAGTTCCAGGGATTAACAGTTCCTGGGAAGAACAGATAATTTATAAAAAATATTTTTATATTTGAAATGTTATTGGCAAAGATGTTTCAATATCCTCAAGCAACAAACTGAATGAATATGGCAACTGTACACTCACATTTATTTGTGTTTATGTTCGTATATTACAACACCGCAATATTTTAGCGGTTGACGAAATTCCGTTTCTGACCAAACTTGAAGAATTGTGTATTCAGTGTATTGAAATCGATAATTTGAAAAATTCTCTGTAACAAAAATACTTCCCGCACTGAAACACACTTTTGCAGATATTATCTATATTAGAAATGTAGGTCATTTTCAAGATATCCGATATTGATTAATTTGTCATACGTTTGTTTCACCATTCACGTATCAATTTGTTTCCTGAAAAAATGTTCTTATAAATTTTATCGAACCCACGGATATTAATAGAAATTAAAATTACTCGGGAAGAATACTTTTGTATTTTATAAGGCACACCTACAAACCGCATTTTTTCCAAAAGCGGCCCTTGGTGGAACGAGATCCTAATGTAATAATTTCTACCAAGGGCACAACTATATGAAACTTTTTCACACTTACTGCTAGATTATAATATCTCGTGTATAGAAGAGGAACTTTATTGCCTGTCCTCGCTCGGACGCAAAATCATTCTCGAAAAGTAATAGTATATTATACACCAAGCGACTAACGTAACCCATTTAATCCCGCGGGGGTTTGATTTCTGAGGGCGAAGCGTTGCGGAGCCTGAGGGAAGCAATCCACCTAAGGGATTAATGTCACTTTAGTCGAGAGGTGTATACGCTATTTTTTGCAATTCCAGTTACTCTTCCTAATTTTTGAATAAAAATTAATACCAATTACATTTGAAGCCCTAACACAATAAACATCCTATGCTGTTTGTTTCTGTAGCAATTATAGACAAATTCACTGTCAAAACTTCGCCTTTGTAAACGTAGAGAAAATCAGTGAAAATAAGCAAAAGTGAAAAATTCAACGTAGATCGGCAGACCTATTCTGTAACTTGTGACTGCGCCGATAATTGCGCAATTGTCGCTGTCAAAAGCGGGTTTCGTATTCTCGAAGAAGCAACTGCAACCGCGATCGCAATTTATTTGTTAACTGCCTCTAGTGAGCAATTGGTTAACTAAAAAAGTGCATTTTTCAGTTGTTCATGTGAAAAATACGTATTCTGTAAGCAATTTTTTAGCAATTAAAACGCGATTGCAACTGTTGAATAGCAATCACAATTTTAGTAGTTGTAGTTGAGTTGCTTGATAGTTAAAGCAAGTTTTCTTAATATAAATAAAAGGTAAGTAATAGATTATAACATTTTGTCAATAATAAACATGTTTTGTCCACGACCACCTAATAATAAGTCAATATTTTACCTCCTAACTAAAGGTATATGCTACCCATATATCAACTGTCGTGAATTATGGTTCATAATTCACGACTAGAGATGGGGGTACAATATGAAATAAACTATTAAATCTGTGTATTTTGTTCAGGAAATTTGTTTCTGACATATATCGTATCTATACTTTTCATAACGATATTTTCTAATATTAAGTATTTTAAAACAATATATTTATAACGGTACGTTGTATTGATACTTTCTACAGTATCGCCCATCTCTATATATGTCAAATTATTTGAAGTAGCTGCCACAACATTTTGAGGTTAGTAATGACTTTTATTTATTAATAAATAAATTAAGTGTCGTGGACAAAGTATAGTATTCTACTCGTAATTTATGGCCATAATTCACTTGGGTGACTTGCGCCCCTCGCCTGCG
>CAJUYI010002820.1:24977-52793 GCA_910591695.1 Galerucella pusilla | reverse complement strand
TAAAAATGATTTATTACTATCAACCAATTTCAAATCGAGTATAAACAAAAACTAGAACAAGACTTGCAAAGCATTAAAGAATGGTTTGATAAAAGATTGCTTTCAATTAACTTCAAAAAGACTGTTTATCTCCCATTTAGTTCATATAGTACCACTCTTCCGAATTTCAACCTTCAAGTAGGAACTCAATTTACAGTTACAGCCCAAACTAGTGTAAAATATCTTGGCATAATATTAGATTCGAATTTAAGATGGGATCAACATATTATGTATCTTCTAAGGAAGTTTAGGGTTATACTATTTAAATTCAAGCGAGTATGTACACTGCTCCAAGAAATTAACGCACCACTTAATATTTTCTGAATTTTTTTGCCATTTTGAACAAACTGTAAAATATTTCATAAAATTTTGGAAGAGCATTAAATATTATTTATTTTAACGACATACTAAAATTATCTTCACTGTGTTTGTTGTGTTATTGAGTTTTTTTCTGAATTCCTATAATTGCTTGTAAGATAAATAGGCCATTAGTCATTTGATTTTTAGCTGCTACATTTGAATTTTTAAGTCTTGTGATATTCTTCTGGTTAAATTGTTAACATGCAACGTGAAGCCAGAAATTTGACGCCTAATGAATGTGCACAAGTCATTGTATTGCACGAAGAAGGTTGGAGTTATCGCCGTATAGGTGAGAGATTTAATGTGTCCCATACAACAATATCGCGTATGGTTGAACGATACAGGGAGACTGGTGAGCACATTAGAAGAGCTGGCCAAGACAGACATCGTATCACGACCCCCGGTCAAGATCGTTTTTTAAGGCTTTCCGCTTTAAGACAACGATTCGTAACAACAAGAATGTTACAATCTCAGCTTCAAAACGCATATGGGATTCGAGTAAGCTTGGAAACCGTCCGACAACGTCTTCGACAAGATAATTTGAGACCTCGCATTGCCGCTCGAGGGCCAGCACTAACCGTAGATCATCGTAGAGCCCGGTTAAACTTTGCCAGAGAGCATGTCAACTGGGGGGAAGCTGACTGTGAAAGAGTGGACAGATGAGTCCATATTTTGTCTGCATACTTGCGATAGACGTGTTCGTGTTTTTAGAAGGCCAACAGAACGATATGCACAATGCAATATAGCGAATACCACCTTATTCGGCGGAGGCTCGGTTATGGTATGGGGTGGAATTTCGTTAACGGGTCGTACGGACTTGGTGGTGCTAAATAATGGAAATCTTAATGCTGAACGTTACATATTGGATATTCTTGAGGAACATGTTGTGCCGTTTGAACCTCATATCGGTGAAAATTTTTTATTAATGCAAGATAATGCTCGACCTCACACAGCCCGAATAGTAAGAGATTATTTATTGGAAGTTGGCATTGAAACTATGATTTGGCCTGCCCGAAGTCCCGACCTTAATCCAATAGAGCATCTTTGGGATATACTCGGAAGGCAATTACGAGCTCATCCCAACCAGCCTAACAACTTGGAAGATGTGGGGCGACTTCTGGTTGAAATATGGAATGAACTGGATCAAAACAGTATTCGAAATCCTATTTTAAGCATGAATCGCCGATGCCAGGCCACGATTAGAAGCAGAGGTGGAAATACCCGATATAAAGACTCTAAAAAATCTTTCTTTAAAGAATTAAATGGTTCTTTTTTCTTTTGTGTTAGTTTTGCTATGCTAAATTTTAGGGTTACATTTTTAGAAAATGATTCTTTTGTTAACAATTTAATAAGGTCTATAGAAATATAATGTTTGATTTTTAATTAAATTTTGTAAATAAAATAATTACAAATTTGTTAGTGGTGCGTTAATTTTTTGGAGCAGTTTAGTATACTCAATTTTAAACAAAAAATAATAGTTTATAAGAATCTAGTTGAATCTCACTTGAATTACGGTATTATAGGATGGGATGGTTTAGCAAAAGGATATCTATCCCCTCTAGAAATATTCCAAAAAAGATTCTTGAGAACAATACTTGATAGGGGTTATGATTGCTCCAGCAAAGCACTCTATTCAGAGACAGGTAAGTATGACATAAGATAATTGTATTTTCTAAATGTAAGTATTGATCAATACACACATAACAACGAATTACAAGCATTAATGCATGCATATGCCACACGCAACAAATCCACATAATATATTCCTCCACACATAAAAAAAACAATTGGTCAAAGAAGCTGTGCGTTCCTAAGACCCAAAATATTTAACTTCTTACCTGTTGATATAAGAGATGAGACACAATTTTCTATATACAAAAATAAAGTTAAAAAACCTTTTTGTCAAACACACCACGCGACTCAGTGCGTGGACTATTTGACAAGCAATGTTAAATCTACGATCATAGAGAAAGGATCCATATAATGTGAGAGCTGTACGTAAACATGTACCCGTGTTTCTGTGTTTAAATAAGTAAAATATGTCTATGTGTTATGTTCGATTTTAAAATTTCAATTTGTAATTATTGTTGTATTTTTTTAGTAATTTTTTTTAATCTTCCTATACGTTATACCACAAGTAACTTGTTTTACTTCGTGGTTTGCTAATAATCCAGTCAAAATAGACTAAATTATGATTCCAGTTTGCATTAATTCCCAACAAGCTGGATTTTTGTACAGGCCTTGAATACGTCATTACAAATGATATGTCAAAAGTCCCCATGGATCCCGCTTGTGCGTTGTTTTTTATTCGAGGTCAGAGGTCACAAATTTGCGTTTTTTGCGTATATCTCTGAAACAACGAGAGCTATCGAAAAATAGTTCAGACAAAGTTTGTAGATCGTAAAATTGTCTACAAAAAAGGTATCAACACTTTTTCTTCTACGGGGTACTGTTCTCGAATTATGGCTATTTCAAACATAGAAAACACGAATATGCACTTATTCGTGGCCAGTAAGCATCATCGGGTTAACCATTTAAACAAAAAATATTAGAACATAGTTTGCCATCAATTGCCATAATGCTCGTGAAGTGGGTATTGCATCTATGAGTAAAATGATGGGCCAAACATTTAATAATATTAAATTGAAACGTGCTGATAAAGTACTACCTCTATTATCTATGAACTGTACCATGAAGATTCATGATGAGAAGGTCCCAATAGATCCTGTATTATTATTTCAACGCATGAGTATTACGAAGACATTTGAAGATGAGCTTGAAAAATTCTTCGAGTACTAATTAGCCCCTTACCCTATATCGCTCTTTGATGCAATTGGAATGCGTAAGACACAGAACTCAGCCATTCATGATTGCTTTGAATCTGTAAACATTGATATCAAAAGTGCAAATGCTACCTACATCATCGATGGAGGATACCTGTTACATCGTGATGTGTGGGATCGAGAGAACACATTTGAGGATATTTCGGACAAATATCTTCAGTATGTTCGTAGACACTTTGGTCACAACTTTACTATAATATTTGACAGTTACACTGATTATACAAAAAATATCAAAGCTGCAGAACAACGTCGTCGAGCTAAGCAAACATCTTCATCGTCTAATATCGTTTTTGACTGTTCCGACAAACCAAAAGCAGTTCCTTTCTAATACTCACAATAAATCTTGATTTCGATGTTATGTGAAGAATTTGCAGCTGCCAATATTGTTGTGAAACAAGCTCAAAATGAAGCTGATGTCCTCATTATTGAAACCGCAATTGAACAATTCAGTAGCACCAATCCAACTATTCGTTGTTGGAGAAGATGTAGATTTGTTAATAATATTAACTGCACGAACATCTAGTGATAAGATCATTTACTTTTTAAAATCTGGGAGAGCTCAAGTTCAAACGAAAATATATTCTTCACAAAGTTTAACTGCATATCCAAAATGTCAGCCTCATATATTATTCCTTCATACGATAACTGGCTGCGATACGACATCAGCAATTTTCAAAAGAGGCAAAAATACAGTGTTCAAATTGTTTGAAAAACGTGAAGACTTAATTGATAAGGCAAGAGTATTTACAAATACTAACTCGTCAGCAGATGTTATCCTCACCAATGGAATTCGTATTCTCCTTGCTATGTATGGAGCTCCAAAAAAAATGGAATGGATAGACAAGTACAGATATTTGAGTTTTGTGAAAAATACAAGAAACAATAAGAGAGTGCAGTTATCTCGTCTCCCTCCAACATCTGCTTCTGCTAATCAACACTTGTTTCGTGCAAGTGCAAGTGTGGCTAGGCAATGATCTAAATCCTGAAGATTGGGGCTGGAAATTGATGAATAATAATTTGGAGCCAATCCAGACTTTACTGATACCTGTTCCAGAAAAATTAGAGGTGGTGCGGAAATGTGTGCATATAGTCGAAAATACGATTTTCCTGCGGTCTAAAGTCACGATATCTCGAAAGCGATGCTTTGTAGAAGAAAAAGTGATAAAATATTTTTGTAGACAATTTTACGATCTACAAACTTTGTCTGAACCATTTTTCGATAGCTCTCGTTGTTTCAGAGATATACGCAAAAAACGCAAATTTGTGACCTTTGACCTCGAATAAAAAACAACGCACAAGCGGGATCGATGGGGACTTTTGGCATATTATTTGTAATGACGTATTAAAGGCCTTCACAAAAATCCAGCTTGTTGGGAATTAATGCAAACTGGAATGTCTATTTTGACTGGATAAGGTTTATTTGTATATTTGTAAAAAGTATTCAAACAAAATTACTGTATTTATCTTGTACAAATAATCATTATTATTATTATTATTATTATTATTAATTTAAAGGTGAATGTGATCCAATGTAAAAATTTTATAAAGTGAATTACAAAATAAAATAGGTCCATTCATATCTTCCCTATTTAATATAAATCTCTTGCTTTTAAAAGGTAATTCTCGTCTCGTAGATAAATCATTTATCATCCTCAGCCACAGTGGGCGATTACGTTTCGTTGGAGATATTAGCTCTACTCTTAAAGATGAAGATGTCTTGTATAGCGCTTTATTCACTAATTAAGACTGATGTACTTCACTTGATATACTGGAAACGTTTGTTACTTATAAATGATGAATTATTTTTTTGAAATTAGACTAGAAAGTAATATTTCACAGACAACTGTCAAGCCAGATTATTACATTTGTAAAGATACAACCAAGAAATGAATGTTTATGAGATTCATAATCTAAAATGAAAATCTAATTGTACAGATGCAATTTTCAGAATAGTTTATGGAAATAGTAGGAAGAATAGCGAAGTATAAACGGATATTTCCAAGTAAGATAAATTTCGAAATATAGAAAGACATTTCCAAGTCGAAAAAGTACATGATAGCTTAACAAAAATTCAACACTTGACTATAAACACTCCGCAAACATTATTCAATGACAGAAACAATTATCTGACAGTCCAAAACACACTATTCATAAATGAAATAATATTTGAAATCCCCTTGTAATACTCTGAACTGTTCAATTGCGATTTTATCGAAAATGGATGAAAATATCTTGTTTGTCCAAGAATATTACGTAGAAATGATGTTTATATCAAAATCACTGAAAAGTTTCGCCAAAAAAGTTACCAGTCGATTTCATCATCAGAAATCCTTCAGGTGGCGCCCTTTGTAACAAATCGTAAAATAGTAAATAAAATAATATTCCCTGTATAAAATTATGCTATTGTACCGATTTTGACAACAATTGATGGATATACAGTGAAATTATTATCAAAAAAAATCAATTATCTTTTTCTACATAAATATTTTATTAATGCATACAACTTGGTTCTATCGCCAATCTGCCCTTATCCTATGTCCCAATAATTATGACTCACCCTGTATAGGATATGAGCTACAACTCCATTTTGATGTGGTTTTTGGACACTTCAAATATGTGAAATGAACTGATACAGAAAAAGTTGATTGGTACTAAATAGTTATCGTTTACTGAATGACAAAATTCAATCAAAACCATTTAAATTATATAAATTGAACACTGTTTACGTTCAACACGTAGCTATTTGGTAAACCTCGCAGCTTATGTTCTACCGCTTTGCGGTAAACTTCGTGATTTACAATAGGTAATTGCTGTTGGATGGATTTAAATTGTCTTGTTTTCTCCCGCAAAGCTGGGACCTCGTTCCAATAAAACCAATTATAATCTGAAACGGAATGACTGTGTAATTTTGTTCTGTAGATATTAAAAGCTTCAATATATACTTTTCATACCTGTCTTTTAATTTCCAAATTCTGTGAGCTGCGGTTAGTTCAGGCGTAGCTGAAGATAGTAATAAAAGAATTTCAAAGTAAAAGAATTTCAAAGTAAAATTTGAAAATGAGTTTCGTTAAAATTAATAATGAAAATAATCTGCAGGTTAAGGTAAAAATCTGTATTTATCCCACACGCGGCAACTTCCAACATTTACAGGGTTTCTCATTATATTTTGACCCCCACTTATTTTCATTAATTACGGGAATACAAAAAATACTTCCAAATAAAAGTTGTATTATTTTACCTGTACCGACCAAAAATGTAACAATAGACTGAATTTTGTTTACAGGGATTGCCCAATAAAATGCATCTTCAATATTTCAAATGGAACACCCTGTATTTTCATGTAGTCCTGAGTAGCTCTGCATTTTCTGATTACAAATATATAACATTGTGTAACATTAGTTTGTTCTATAATAGCGTATGGTCCCACTGTAAGATAAGAAATAAATTCACATGTGGTGGTATGGTTGAGATATTTTTCATTTTATACAGGGTTAGTATAGAAAGTGTTCAAAGTTCAACTTCATAAATATCAAATTTCTTTATTTTTTTAAATAGAACCACCCATTTTTTTCCATTTTAATGCATTCAGGGGTAAAAAATAAGGCATATTCATGTATACTTTCCTATACCTAAACCTTACCGTTAACCAGATATTGAATTTTTTCAGTTAATTTTTAGAGATGCAGGATATCTTACTGCAAACAAAGCACATAATGTTCTTGTAACTACTTTGCCATATTCACCATGTATTAAAAGCAAATTTACATAATCTTTTTTATTTCTTAGTGCTTGTATCAACGGGTCAAAATAAAATTTAGATCACACCTGCATCTCTCAAAATTTACAGAAAACATTCAATATCTGGATAACGGTAAGGTTTAGGTATAGGAGAGTATACATGAATTTGCCTTATTTTTTACCCCTGATTGCATTAAAATGGAAAAAAGCGGGTGGTTCTATTTAAAAAAATGAAGAAATTTGATATTTATTGAACACTTTTTATACACACCCTGTATAAAATGAAAAATTTTTCAACATAGATTCAAATACGTCTGACCTTGCTAAAAGCAACCGAACAGAAACCATTTTCATATCTTTAAGGGTATCCTCGTAAAAAAATAATTTACAAGGGTCTACAACGGTCTAATTTTTTACAAAAAATTCTAACTCAAAAAGTATGCATTTTTCGAAAAAAGTTTTCAGACAAAACTATATTAAAATTTTACGTAGATTTTAAAAATGTATTGATATACAGGGTGGTCTATTCAAAATAACAAAGTTGCAGTCGACTTTCGGTAGAACCGGAAGTCTGCCATCTTTGAAAATATTTTAGTTAAAAAGATCGTATCCGAAAACCCAAACGTAGAGATTTTCATGATTTTACATTGAGTATTTTGCCATATATCGATAGTTTTTACTCGTCGTGGGACACCCTGTACATATAGGTAATCGTGACTGGAAGTTGCTCATTGTAGATGGAGGTTTTCTCTGATGACTGGAATATGTCGCAGCCAGTAGAAAATATAATCAACCGGTTGAAATATATTCACAACCGATGGAAAATATTCCCCACCGGGGGAAGACATCACAAACTAAAATCTTCTACCGGCTGCACCCTGCTAGAAGTTTGTCTTTACTAGCAAAGTGCAGTTATAAAAATCTACATAGAGGATTAAATACATGTTTTTACAAGTACAGAAAAATGAGAACATTGGTAAGAAAATAATGAGTGAAACAAATCTATTTACACAAATTACAGCGTAACATATATTTACATATAAAATTTAAAATAATAATTATCCAAAATCACCACTACTTTACCTGCCCCTACAACAACCAAGCTTGATCATCTAAATTTTAAACCCAGTTAAGAAAAACATGCAAATACCAAACAACATAATGCAAGGCAAATTAAAAATTGTTGAAAAAAAAGTTCTGTTGCTTTAAACTGAAAAAGTCGAAAATGAATATTAATTAATCTGGAACAAAAAATCAAACAAAATTAAAAAAATTCACCAAAAACTTGATAAAAAAAATAGTGGGAAAAACTTACAAGTAGCTATTTTGCATATAACAATGTTAGCAATCACGATATTTTGACAGACCTACCGGGCAATAATTTCTGCAACAGAAAATCAAACAAAATTAAAAAATTCAACAAAAATTCGATGGAACCTATGATGGGACCTGTGAAAACTAGGCAACAATTTCTGGAACATAAAATTAAACAAATTTAAAAAAAATCAACAAAAATCAGGATCGGGAAACCGGAGCAACATGACTTACCCATTTCTTTTGAAAAAAAGGTACCAACTTGTAAAAGGCTGGATAGTAGTTTGTAAAGTATATGGAATGACACAGCTCACCTATGGCAGGATATTATTGAGTGAATGTGAGCAACAACCCAGATCTATGTCTTTTGAAAGAAGAACCTGCAAAGAAAAGTAGTATAATATACAAATAATATTTTAAATTATTACATTGCTTACCTGGGTTTTCACTTTTCACACTGACACTGACACTGCTTGTAAAAAAAATGTTGGTTCGAAACAATAGGGGTATACATTTTACAAATATAGATGATGCATTATAGAAATTCAATATAGGTAGGTACTCACTTTGTTGGGATAGACATATATTTTATGTTACCTTAAACAAAAAATAGAATAATTATTGAAATGTAACCATAAAAATGATAAGTAATTTGCAAAAAAAACTTGAGGGTTTTACAGAAATCCGTTGACAAAAAATCAACGAAAAAATTTTTATTAATACATTCAAATCGAGTACATGTTGACTCACTTCTTATATAAGAACCCTTATTTGTCATGTATATAGAAATATTTACCAGCAGTCTTTTTATATTTTGGAATATTTGGGTATAAAAAAACAATAAAATAATACAAAAATGGATTTCAAATCAACAAAATATTTCAATTTCGATAATCAAATTAATTTTGGAATGCATATGAGCAAATTAAAACCAAATACACAATTGTAACATTCTTTTTTATATTAAAAATCGGTAGGTAATAATTTATACGGGATGAAAAATGAAAAGAATGTTGTACTTTTTTAATGCTAATAACTACCAGTAAATAAAATAAAAACCTACCCCTCTAGAAGAATGTATTAAGCTCTAATCCCTGGATTCCATATAGGTACACCATTCAAGTACACTCCAGATTCCTTGAAACTAAAAATAAAATAAATTTCAAACACCAGATACAAATAAAATTTTCATTTTATATTCCCCCAAAGCAGGTTCAATAAGAGGTAGCAATATGATTCACCTCTTATATAAGAATAATTATTTGTCGGCTTTTGAGTATTTTGTTATAAAAAAAAACATTAAAAGAATACAAAAATGGATTATAAATGAATAGAATATCAATACTGATAATCAAATTAATTTAGAAAACCCAACTGAAGGAATAGTCTTTTAAAATTTAAAGTATGAGAAAAAAAAATTACCCCATTAGAAGAATGTATCTTTAGAAGAATGTATCTAAGTATTCCGAACACCACATGCAAAAAATATTTTCATTTAATATTCCCCAAAGCAGCCTCAATAAAAGGTAGCAATATGATTCACCTCTTATAAAAGAATAATTATTTGTAATAGGAATATTTACCGGCCGGCTTTTAAGTATTTTAATATAAAAAAATATTAAAAGAATACAAAAATGGATTATAAATGACTAAAATATCAATAATGATCATAAAATTAATTTAGAAAACAAAAAACTAAAGAAATAGTCTTTTAAAATTAAAAGTATAAAAAAAATAAAAAACTACCCCATTAAAAGAATGTATCTATTTCGAACACCAGATACAAAAAATATTTTCATTCAATATTCCCCTAAAGCAGCCTCAATAAAAGGTAGCAATATGATTCATCTCTTATATAAGAATAATTATTTGTAATAGGAATATTCACCGGCCGGCTTTTGAGTATTTTGTTTAAAAAAACATTAAAAGAATAGAAAAATGGATTATAAATGACTAAAATATCGATACTGATAATCAAAATAATTTAGAAAACCTAATTAAAGAAATAGTCTTTTAAAATTAAAAGAATAAAAAAAATAAAAATTTACCCCATTAGAAGAATGTATCTAGCTCTAATCCACGCCTTCCATGAAGGTACACTTCACTACACTTCACTACATTTCACGAAAAACGAACTCAAAAAAATAAAATAAATTTCATCCACGCGCTCCAAACCGACCGAACCGAAAGTTGAACCGCTACTGAATAAGCATCTACTAAATTTACCTATTCGTTAAATATACTTGTTAGTCACCTGTTGAATAAGAATAGTTTATCATATCTATGATAAATATACCGATACCTGCCGCCCTACGAGTTATTAAAAAGACTTTTAGTCTTGTTCATATACTTTGTAGGTATTATAATGAAAAAGAAAAAGTAAAAAGGTACAAAAAGCGAGCAGTATAATATACATTTATAAATATAGTGAATTATGGAGTATTAATTATTATTTTTGGAAGTTATTTTTAGAAATTAAACCATAATCTTTTTTAAATAACCTAATTCAATATTTCTGGATCGTGCACTTAACTGGATCCCATTCCTAGTAGACTATAACATTGAAAGAATGTGATACAAAATAGTAGTTTACCTAACTAGTGCAGAAAGTGATACTTTTCCGCACGCTATTGCACGCGTGCAATTGCATATTGCACGCTATCTGCAATAGCGTGCGGAAAAGTCACTTTATGCAGGAAAAAAAACCCAAAAGTTAACATAAAGAAACATTCCTTATTAAATACATATCAACAATTTAATTATTATTATTATTGATTGAGCATGGGTGTAGGTGTAGGATTTCTGACTGGTCACTGTCAACTAAGTAAACACCTCCATACTATGGGGCTAGTGGACACACCTCTATGCAGGATGTGTGAACAGGAAGATGAAACTGTCAGGCATGTCTTATGCGAGTGTCCGGAGTTATCGTCAATAAGAGAGTGTGTGTTCGGTGAGTCTTGGCCTACACCTGCCGATATAAAGGAGATGTCTCCCAGTGACCTGTCCACCTTCCTGAGAAGGACAGGATGGACAATGACCTAGGAGGACAACTCCTCGGGAGGATGTACAATGGGTCACATGTGGCCTAAGTGCTGTGAGCCTACACACTCACCCTCCCTACTCTACAGATACAGATACAGATACAGATAATTATTATTATTTGACATTCATTTGATGAGGCTTACACCGGGGCCATTAAGAAATTATTGAAAAATAAGTTTTTTTTTTTAATTAAAAATTATAGCAGAATTATAATAAATTTATTAATTTTTCAGTCATTTGGTAAGCTACTACTAGATCTTTCCAATGGTTAGATCTTCTCTTTTTCTCGGCTCTACCTATTTCTTCCAATATTACATTGGGGCTGATTCCGTAAAAGGGTTCAGACCTCCAGAAAGGTATTTCAGTCCACCTCTTTGCTAGTTCATCTGCTATTTCATTTCCTTCTATTCCAGTATCTCCTGGAATCCATAATAAGGTGACTTCTCGCCTAGTTCATTGAGTTTATCCAGGCATTCCCACACCATTTTGGAACTGATTACACAAGAGCTCGGTGCTTTAATGGCTATTTGACTAGATACATAAAGTTTCATTTGAAATACTTCACAATAGTTTTTTTCCGGTTAACCTAGAAAGAAAAAATTTCATTTTCCTATTTGGTTAACTGCAAGTGAGAAAAGTTTGATAAGTCCAAACAAAACTTGTATAATTTTGAAGTATTTCAATGAGAACCACATAAATATACAGTGTGGAAACCACTTATGGAATAAAATTCTTTATGTCATTATCTTAGAAAATTATAAAAAATGCACGTCAAATTTTGAATTGAGTTGTGTGTTATGTAAACATAAATTTAAATGTACCGGGTGATTCATGCTATATGCCATAGTCGGTGTTGGTTTTTTTTCAATGAAACACCCTGTATATTTTCATACATTTGAAATCCTCTTAATGAACCGATTCCAACAAACTAAATAATGTATGGTCAATTATGAATGATACAAGATGAAATTTTAAAATTAATAATTTATTACACTTGAAATATTGGTACTTTTTTAAATTAGCTAAATATGGATTTATCAAAAATCTAAACTAACTAATTATTATACAAAACTTGCTACGCCCATGAATTTTATCATAAATACCTAAAAATTGCCTAAAAACGCCAATAATTAGACAAAATCGGTAAATAATGTGGATTGTTTTAAATCTGTAAATAATGTGGATTGTTTTCTATTCTCTCAGTTGTTGATGTGTTGACAGTTTATACTGAAAAAGTAAAATCTTTGTCAAACACTCTTTCCTTGTCGACATAACAATGAAATATTTAACTAAGACACCGAATTGAGATTTTAATGATGATCGGGTACGGGGATAACTGCAGAAGTCAAGTACTGTGTCCAAACCATTGAAAAGAAAACCACACTTCGTTGAAGATGATGTGAAAGTGGATATTTTGTTAAGTGTCGAAGAGAATCCAACTTCAAATACACGTCAAATTGCCCGTGAAAATAATGTTAGTCATACAACTGTTCTAAGATGTCTTCATAAAGAAAAACTTCATCCCTACAAATTAACTTGCAGGAGTTAACAGAAGACGATCCAGATCGTAGAATGGATATCTGCGAAAGATTGATGAATAAGCTGAACAGAAATGAGATAGCTCTTGGTACCATTATTTTTTCTGACGAATCAACATTCACATTGAATGAAGAGGTAAACCGACAGAACTGTAGATATTGGTCAGCAGAAAATCCTAATTGGATGCGTGAGACACATACTCAGTACCCTCAAAAGGTGAACGTTTGGGCCGGTATCATAGGCGACCATATTATTGGTCCTATATTTATAGATGGAAATTTGACAGCTGAAAAATATTTAAATATGCTTAGAAATGGAGTTATTCCTGCGTTGGCAAATTTATATCCCAACGCAATAGATCCTAGCTTACCAAATGAAAATGTTTGGTTCCAGCAAGACGGGGCAACACCCCATTATGCTTTAATGGTATGAACTTATTTAGATGAAATCTTCCCCAATAAATGGATTGGACGAAGAGGTACTATTGAGTGGCCAGCTAGATCGCCAGACCTTACGCCTTGGATTTTTTTCTGTGGTGTTATCTCAAGAACAAAGTATATGCAACACAACCAACTAGCATTGTAGACCTCAAAGACAGGATAAGTACAGAAATACGGAATATTTCACCTAAAACTTTAAAGAAAGTTAAGGAGGAGTTCTATAGAAGACTGTGCTTTTGCCAACAACTAGGTGGAGAACATTTTGAGCATTTATTTTAATGTATTAAAATCAAATACATCAGGTATTTTATGTATGTGTTTAATAACTGTAGAAATAAAAAGTTCACCCTGTATAATTCATAATTGACCATACATTATTTAGTTTGTTGGAATCGGTTCATTAAGAGGATTTCAAAAATATTCAAATATACAGGGTGTTTCATTAAAAAAAACAACACCGACTTGCGTGAATCACCCTGTACATTTACATGTATGTTTACAAAACGCACAACTCAATTCAAAAGATGACATTTCTCCGCATTTTTTATAATTTTCCAAAATAATGACATAAAGAATTTTATTCCATAAGCGGTTTCCACACTGTATTTAGAAATTGAACAAAATGAATGTGTTGAGATACAATATTACATTTAAAATAATAATAAAGGCTCTCCATTGTTATCAATGCACAAGTAACATCTTCGTCTTAAGTCTAAAATTTTCTAATGCGTCAGCTATTGTGTTATTATGACCATTTAAATTTTCAATTCTCATGCGAACTTTTGCCGTGAGTTAATATTTGTTTTTAAATCAAAATACACTTTTTCTTCCAAAAAGCTAATGGTGTTAAGTCGGGACTATTTAATGGTACCCTTATTGCCGAACCACAGATGAAATTGATTACTTAAATGTTCTTATCGGCCACGAAATTATGTGGCGGTGCTCTATCCTGCTTCCATATCATAGTATTTAATTTTCCACATAAATTGAGAATATATCTACTTTTTCATCTGCAGTATAATTCATTTTAGTATAAGCACTGACAGCTAATAATAAATTGATGATTGTTTCATTTTGAAATTATTGGAAGTATTCCTGTAATCAATGAAAATAAGTGGGGTTCAAAATATAATGAGAAACCCTGTACACGAGTGCACATGCTGGAAGTGGCCGTGTGTGGTACCACTAGTCCACTAGTCGCCAATGAACCCTTCTACCGTAGTTGACATATTCTCAATTTAAAATAGTAACGTGATTCTGCTACAAATAAAAAGTCAAACATTTTAGCAAAAGTCGATCTGGCTATAAATTTATATCAGTCTCAATTGAAAATTTATATTTCCATCTATTCTTATTTGTCGCTTCGATTTGGATGGAAGGATAAAATGAAATTGAGTCAACGTACTCATAGACATAGATGTAACTTGATAAAATTTCCAAAAGGTTATTAATATTTAAAATATAGAATATAATGATTTGAAAAATTAATAAATCTAGAAACCTTCTGCCGTTTACATCTTTAAACAATTCCCGTATCCCCTGTATACTGAATCCATATTATCCTCTCCAGCTGTCCATTCCCATATCCTCTGAAATATTATACTGTAGTCGTACCCCTTCTACTTCCCAATTTTAAATTTTAAGACGAAAAGTTCGTATGAACATCTGTGATGAACTTTCGTTAATGAGATACAGGGATACGGGGACAACTCGGACATGAACCTTTTCGAAAGGATTCAATAAATTCTGGTTCGGGAGACAACTCTTCCCCGACCGATGTAAATACACATGCCACAGTTTCAACACACTTTTTCGGCCAATGTTTGTATTGATATTAAGGACGATTATTTATTAAGACAATATCTTCATTTTCTAGAAAATAAACTTCCAGATTTTTCGGAAGATGTGCCCCTCCACATTTTGCAGTAACCGTTTTCCGTTGGGTAGAACGAGGATCTCCATACCCTTGGCTCCCCAATGTCACCTGGACACAATCTTCTAGTTTCTTATGCGTGCGAATATTTAGAATCAATTGTTCACTTCACACTACCCCCATCTTAAATTAAAAAGCCTGTAATATTGTTTCGTAAACTTGCAATCCTGGTTGTTGGCACCAAAAATTTCTGATATTTTTTTCTTTTGCTTTTCCGAATGCTAATTACCTACATCTGGTCAGACCAGTAAAATTTTCAATTATTGTAATTTCTTGGTAATGCAGCTAGGTACAATTAAAAAATATTGCAATGTTGAAGTTACTAGAGTTTAAAGTAACAAAGACATTTTGCATATAATCAAAGTTCTGATTATAATAAATAACTACTGAACTTCATTCATTGATTTATAGGCTTGGGTTCAGCTGAACAGCCCAAGCACTTGAACTGAATCTTTGTACTATTACCCATGTTATCTACTTACTTCCATTTCAGAAGGTTCGTGTCTTCTATATAGGACACCAGTTTATCTGGAGGGAACTTCAGTAGTTGTGATGGTTGTGTTATTTCCACTCGAAAGTGCTTCCGTCTGAGTCCTTGCGAGTTCTCACAGAAGCTGAGTATGTGAATAGGTGTTTCATCGTAGAGTACACATTTTCTGCACATAGGCTCACTAACTTTGCCCATCCTGAGCAGATCATGATTCCTCAGGGTACAGTGTCTTCACCAGATCGGTAACTGTCTTCAAATTTCTCTTACCCAATTTCAACAGCCTAGTATGGAGGTGTCCTTGTGTCAGCCTTCATTTGAGTTGGTCGGTAACTAGCCAGTTACCTCTTATGTAATCCTTTGTGAGTCCACAAAACGGCTCCGGACCTGTGAAGGCTCCTTTAGAGCCTTCTTTAGCTAAATGGTCTGCCATTTCATTCCCCGTAATCCCCTCATGTGCCGGCACCCATATTATACACACTTTGTTGTCTCTTGCCAGCTAGTTAAGAGATTCTTTTCAGTTTTTTATCAGCTTAGACCTTCTAATACCTTTATAGTTAAAGCGTTGAGTGAAAAAATATTTTGTCCACGACCACCTAATAATAAGTCAATATTTTACCTCCTAACTAAAGGAATATGGTACCCATATATCAACTGTCGTGAATTATGGTTCATAATTCACGACTAGAGATGGGGGTACAATATGGAATAAACTATTAAATCTGTGTATTTTGTTCAGGAAATTTGTTTCTGACATATATCGTATCTATAAAATATTGTAATTTTTAGTATTGATACTTTTCATAACGATATTTTCTAATATTAAGTATTTTAAAACAATATATTTATAACGGTACGTTGTATTGATACTTTCTACAGTATCGCTCATCTCTATATATGTCAAATTATTTGAAGTAGCTGCCACAACATTTGGAGGTTAGTAATATGCCAAATCGCTACTGACTTTTATTTATTAATAAATAAATTATGTGTCGTGGACAAAGTATAGTATTCTACTCGCAATTTATGGCCATAATTCACTTGGGTGACTTGCGCCCCTCGCCTGCGGCTCGTGACGCAAACGTCACCCATCGTGAATTATGGCTATCATAAATTGCTCGTTTAATAATATACTATTATTCACTCAATTGTTAAAGTTACTACCCAATATTTGTGCCTCCGATTGTACCGAGCGAAGAAGGTTATCCTATTCGTTCCGAATGCTCTCTCACTCTAGGGTACGCGCATGCAGTGGAAATCTCGCACTTTCAGGCATAAAATACTTCTAGTTGAAGTATTTTATGCTTTCAGGTGAATTTGCCAAACCGGAACATGTTTTGTTAAAAACTTGTGCTACTAATAGTGTTTTTTTCAAGACATTTCTCTATCTATGCACCCTATAATTATAATAGTGTTTCTTGTAAGACATCACTTATTCTATGCACCCCGTTTATGTTTATGTCTTTATATGTTTCCATTAAATTTATTGTTGCAAGTTGCAGTTTTGTTGAAGACTCAGCCGCCGCTGGTTTAGATAGTAACGATTGACATGGTTGAGTATGCTGTGTGTGAACTTTGGCATTACGAACCGGATTTTCGATTTAGCAGAGTCTCCCACATCTCCTCGCACCTTCGCCTTTAAACTATTCTATGCAATGCACAATATTGGATGCATTGTTCTCTTGGATTGTATGTATAATTTGAAAAAGGCGTATAGTCAGTACGTTGTACAGTGTATGACGTTAGAAACATCGATGTCTTTTCTTTGGGTGTTTGTGATTTCGCTAAATAAGGTCATAAACTCTTTCTATTTATACAGAGCATTTCAATGAAAACTATCCACCCTACGTAATTCTGAATTTATGAAAAAAATACGTAAAAAATCATATAAAAAGGGGGACGTGCCATCTTGTTAAAACGATAGCAAAGCTTCTGATGTGGTATCATCATTTTCAAGTATTGGTGTTATTTCAGGGTGTTCCATTTATAAAATTGGCCACGGTGACCATAGAGGGGAGACGTCCCCCTTTACATGATTGTGTTTTTTCATTTTAACGTCTCTGCCTCTATAATTAAGTGGCTTGGATAATTGAAATGCTCTGTATAATCTAGACATAACTACAATGAATCATCCAAAGAAGAATTTTTTTTAAATAGTTCGGAATTCATCATATTTAGACACGCGCGAAAGCGTCAAGTCAAAATTTACTTGTTCAGTGATGTCATAGAACAGTATGGTCGCGGTATACGTATAACCGACCACTCGTTTTCAAGTGCTTGAGCTTGAAATACTATACGTTCTGCACGTATAACGACTATTCCCTCAACTTCAATCTCGTTTGCTGCAAAAACTTGGAAACAACAAATACTGAAATTATTTTTTTCGGTGTTTTCTCATTCAAAAAAAGTCTACCTTTAAAAAATTGTTTGGGCCACAGTGAATGTGGAAAATAACTCGATTTCTCGGCCCAACTAACAAACCATTTTCAGTCCGCCTGCTGGTTATCGGAAGTTATTATCTTAAATTATATTTCTAAATTTTTGGGGCGGTATAGGCTGAGCTATATCAGTGAAACTTCCTCTTTATTATTATGTTGAGCTAGATTATAACATTTGCGCTAAGGGAATAAGGAAAATAATCTATTAGGAGATTGTCGAATATATGTCCAAATATTATTAGATGAAAATACAAGGAATGTCACGAGGAGACTCTTTTAATAGAGTCCTTGTTTTGATTATGTTGGTTATTAAGTAATGTATCTATAGTAGGTACTTAACACAAAATTTTTATTAACCATGGAATCTTTTATAAGTTGAACACTATTTGGCCCAGTTCAATTAAAAATAAATCATAGGTTCTTGACAAGTATGCAAAAAAATAGTCGTTCGAACTTGGGTCGGGATTTTATAGGTCCAACAATTGGATGGTTTCTTGCTCTAAAACCACAACTTCGAGCTGTGTGGCATTTTGTTGAAAAGGAGCTGTCCCTTCGCCGGCACCACCTCAGCTCATTAAGAGCAGTTCTTTCGCTACTTTTTCTGATGGTTCTTTTATGAATCACTTGGAGCATCTGGGAATTCCCACAGCTGGTTCGGGACCGTTCATCAGGGTTGACGATCAAGCTCTTGTCAGTTCGATAGATTTTTCTTTTTCCTTTGTGACCTGGGACCCACTCCAGTGTTACACTGTTCCGAGTTGCCAGTCTTCCAAGTGGTTCACCGCATTCCCGTATCAGCCGAGATGTTACCTTAGAGCTCTGAAGTGCTTTAAGGGAAGCTTGACTGTCACTACAGATCTTGATCTGCCTGTTGTTCCAGGCTCTCATGTTATTTGCCCTTGCACATGCAAGTATTGCATAGACCTCTGCTTGAAATACCGAGGCATATTTACCAAGAGAGACGATTTCTTCATATTTGCTCGACTTGCTCTGTATATGCCCGCTCCGGTGCCGAGCTCATTCCTTGCTCCGTCTGTGTACTAGATCAGATCATTCGCTCTACTGTGAGTGGTATTGCGTTCTCTTCCTCAAGCTTCTTTCGATCTTTGATGACAATTTTGAAAATCTTGCGAAAGTTATATCTGGTGGTCATGTGGTCTGTTGCCATTTTAAAGATGTCGTCACACACATGCCTTATTTCTGTGTGTCCTCTCCCATGTTCCACGTCATGGTCTGTTGCTATTCCAGTCGGGTTAGAGATCTCCTTGCTTAGCACATTATGAACCAATGTAGCGGAGGAAGGTCTAGCATTGTCTCCATCGCCGCTGTAGGAGTAGTCCTCATTGACCTTGTAGTGCCATGCATGCAAGTCTTTGGACCTTGCTTAATTTTAGCATCGCAGAAGTTTGTCTGATCGTTGGCCACCGTTATCCTGGGAATGATAACCATTTTGTACATCCAGTGTACCATGCTTGGTTCAAGTCTCCATTTAGTGCCGTAAGTGCGTCTGGCAGCCATGAAGGTTGCCTCTGCCTTCTTGAAGCTGTGTCGCCTACTTCCGGTAAACAAATATGTACCAATCAGCCTTTTGAGGCAAATGTCGCCAATATATTTTTTGAAACACTTCGAGAACGGATAACATTCTTGGGTTTTGGATCATATTGGAACAACCGGTCGACGTTTATTTTCTTGTCGATGTGTTGCTGAAACAGAAACCAACTCGACAAGGCATTCAGGTTGACACAATTGTCTTCAAATTTTTTAAAAAATTTTGCGGTTAAATTTCCAATTTTTCAACTGACTCATAAACACTTAAAATCCATATACTTGATTATAGTCTCCTCTAAATTCATTTTATGCATAGAGATATGAAACTTTTGCTTCAAATTAACTAATGAAAGTTAATTTTGACATTATTTGATGTTTGTTGATAGGCGTAAACTTTGTTGTTGTTGTTATATGCAACACCTAAAAAGCAACCCTCGTATGTTTGTAATGTGGCAATTAAAATTAACACTATAAAAGACCCAATGTTTGCATTATCCACTGCCCATTTCACCCACCATCGAACCACAATGATCAATTAATTCAGAAACAATAGGCATATTTTATCCCCATTGTTGAATGATTTTTAATTAAAATTACATCAAACCCTGCAGCTTGTTGATTTTCGAAATTACGCAATTAATAATTGATAGAACGTGGTGGAGAAGCGTGCTCTATCGGAAAACTCGAAAATCTCTGTGGTGTAGGTATTTGTGTGAACATATCGATCCTTACAGGCACAAACACGAAGATTAAATAATAGATGTCGCTAGGCGCTGTACAGTCGTTATGGATGCTTCTTTTTTTTGTATTATTCCACAAGATAATTTTTAAAACATTGTTTTGACTGGCATTTGAAAATTATTACAGATTAATAATTTGCCATGAATTTTTATTCTTAAAAATGGGACTTTCTTACAAAATATAATAATACCTATTCATTTAGCTCAAAATAAATTACTTATGAGAAAGAATGGGGTATTGAACCGATATTTGGCTTTTGGTATTTTATTAGTATGTTGGTACTATGCAAAAATGAATTCAAAAGGTTTCAAACCCGAATATTTTAGGAGAAAACTGTAAATTAAGATTCCCTAAATGTTTGCAACATTCATTACAGATACGTCATATCACTAAAGATGAAGTTAGCCACTTTCTGATTTAGATGTTTTATGAATCAATATCCAGTTGCAAAAAGGCCATTCGAATTTGAAATTTGAATAACTGTCAATGTCTCTAATATATATGAGTGTTTTTGGTCATGTTTTGGTTTTGTTTACAGTCTATTCCAGCTTCAATATTGTAAAAAATTGTGTTAATATTTTTTTGGTCTAGTTAAGTTAGTTTTTCTCCACAATTTTCCAAATTGGAATGTCAATATCGTATAAATCTTGTTTTGTATAGCTGCACAGTGTAGTTTGTCTTTCCAAGATTATGCTCTGGACATACTTTTCCTCGAACTGTGCAAATGTTAGTTTTTCGTTTGATGTCAACGAAGCCAATATCATTATTACCATAATTGTTTCAATAATATACATAGGTATTCTCAAAAAGAGACAAACAGTCAACAGCGACTGTTATATATAACCTTGTTTGGGCATTTAAATGATGAAATCACGAGAAAACTGCCCCATTTGAAGAAAAAAAAGTGTTGCTGTGTCACAAGTCGATGAAAACGTTAGTCAAACCATTGTATAGCCGTATTCTCCAGATTTGACATCCAGTGACTATTTCCTGTTTGCAGAACTGAAGAGAATGCTCTCTGGAAAGAAATTTGAAGCCGATGAGAAAGTAGTCGCCAAAACAGAGGCCTATTTTGAGGTTAAAGACAAATCGTACTACAAAAATGGTATCGACAAGTTAGAAGATTGCTATAATACTTACGTGTATTGTCCTCGAATAATAAAATCGAATTTGGCCAAAAAAAGTTGTTTTAGGTACTATGGGGTCGAGCTATTATTATTTTATGGCTGAGACCCCGAAGTCGAAAATGCATAGAATATAATTCCAATAATAAAATCTTCACATGCAAGTAATATGATAGGGAAACCTAGCGAAATTGTAAACCTCAATAAAAACAAGTAAATAGCTTCAAACAAATGGCCAAAACTCGTTTCTATTTGAAACTCTCTGAGAAATACAGATTCGAGCAATCCTTCCACTAAGAAACAGAAACTCTCATTTGAAGTTCTGAGCTATCGGGATTAACTTTCTAATTATCTGTCAAGATGTAGTTTTGTGGATGTTACTGAATATTGAGAGAGTTCTGAGAATTAGATTTCGTATATATGCTCAAGAGATTAGGAGATTGTTTCTGTTGAATAATAAAATTAAATAGAGTAGTATGAAACAAGAACATTTTCAAACCCGACGCCAGATCAAAGTTATGTTTTTTTTAATGGAACACCCTATATTTCACTACTATATTGTATAGTATACGATTGTGCAACATTTCGAATTAATCTGAGCGTTCAAAGTGGGTAAGAATCTAGTTTTAAGGTTGCATTAAAAATGGAACACCCTATTTTATTATCATCGGTCCTTGACAAGTGTACAAAGTTTTAATTAAATCTGTTCATATAATTTTACGGTATTTTTTCATGGGACACCCAGTATGTCGTTCCAATTATTCACATTTAATTAGAATCCACTTACTTCTGTAACACCTACACACCAGAAGCTATCGAATAAGCAAATTAGTGTATTCTACAGACATTGGACACACATTTATATTTAATTGAGCCCCTTAGCTCTACAATCGTCAATGAAGCATTTTAAAAATGCCTTGAAATAATTCTTCTTCACATACTTCGTATAATGGAGATTTGCGATGACGTGTTCTCACTTTTTTTTCATTTTTGATAACGCTGAATAGGTGTCCATTGTCTAACGTTTCAATGACCGGACATTTCCCAGTCAGCTCCTCTTCTTCCCTCTATGTTTTCTTCGATAACTAATTGTAAGAACTTGTATTTTTCTACAAATACGCCCTTGATCTTGATGGTTCGCGATATTTTTCAGTTGCTTTTAGAATCTCCTCATTTGTGTTTCTAGCCATTCATAGTATTTTTAATACTCGTCTGTATTACTTTTATTAACAATCAGAACTTTCTATGGCTTAATTTGCTCGCAATTGCTAGATGAACTAGCATCTATAACGTCTTTATGAGGTTTACATCCAGTGATGTAATCTCTAAAACCTCATACTAGGTAGGTGGCTAAATCCTTTAGACCCATTAGCCTAACATCCTTTGTGCTGAAAACACTGGAGAGGGTGGCTGATCGATACATAAAGGAAAAGGTTGGGCTTAGGTATCCTTTGCACAACAACCAACATGCTTTTAGGTGTGGCAAGTCAACTGAAAGTGCCTTACACCAACTGGTAACTCAGGTGGAGAAGGCGCTGGAAAATGGCATGATCGCCCTGGGAGCTTTCTTGGATATACAAGGGGCGTTTGACAGCACCCCTGTAGGACCCATGTGTAGGGCTGCGGCAAATCATGGAATAGAGCCAATGATCACTCACTGGCTTGGGGCCATGTTGTGCAACCGTACAGTAGAGGCCACATGGAAAGACCATGTGGCAAAAGTAATCGTCGCTAGGGGATGTCCGCAAGGGGGTGTTCTTTCGCCCACATTGTGGAACCTAGTCATTGACGAGCTAATAACCCTTTTAAACGGTGAGGGCTTTCTAACGATTGGGTATGCCGATGATATCGTTGTCCTTGTTGTTGGAAGGCACATTACCGTTCTCAGGGACCTCATGCAAAGGGCTCTGAATAGGGTACATGGGTGGTGTAACGAACACGGACTTGCAGTTAATCCTGCCAAGGCTGAGATAGTTGCTTTCACCAAAAAGAGAGGTATAAGACCTGAGGGTCTAAATCTTGACGGAGTACCACTGCCGGTGGTTGAACAGGTGAAGTATCTAGGAGTGATCCTTGATAAATCACTGACATGGAAGGCTCATCTTGATAGTCGCCTAAGCAAGGTGACAAACACGTATTGGGCCTGTAGGAGAGCCATTGGTCCGAGGTGGGGACTGACCCCCAAAACGATCATATGGTTCTATAGAGTGATTATGCTGCCTATGCTCACATATGCGGCTCTGGTCTGGTGGCCGAGGGTAACCTTGGTCACGGCTAGATCGCAACTGGCACGCCTTCAAAGGGTGGTCAGTTTGGGGGCAACTGGCTGCATGAGAACTACACCAACTGTTGCGATGGAGGTGATCCTTGGTCTTCGGCCTCTTCACCATGTGATCGAGGCTGAGGCGGGGAGGGCTTTCCTGCGCTTGAAACGGCTGGGATACGTGCGAAGAGGGGAAGAGTGCAGGCACGTCAAGAAGCTCCGGCTCCTGGAAGATATTCCAGTTCTAGCTCGAGCGGCTGATGAATGCCTGCGTAAGTACTACTTCGCTACCCCATATAGGGCCATGATACGGGATAGAGAGTCCTGGGAAAAAGAGACACAGCCTAATGGGACCGTCTGGTACGCAGATGGCTCATACTCCGGTGATAGAGCAGGGGCTGGAATTTACTCCAGGAACCCAAGAACACAAGTTTGTGTACCATTGGGTGAGGGTGTATCTGCATATCAGGCCGAGATATATGCTATCTTGGAATGTGCGCAGATAAACCTAGACAGAGGTTATGTGGATCGACGCATAACCATATACTCCGATAGTCAGGCAGCAATTAAAGCCCTGAGTGGGTATACCGGCAACTCAGGACTTGCTAACGAATGTCGAGAACTACTTGCTAATCTTGCAAGGCGGAACGTGGTGCGGCTAGAATGGATTCCAGCCCACTCTGGTTTTGAAGGCAACGAGATGGCGGATGCACTGGCTGCGGAAGGGGCGGCAGCTCCTTTCTGCGGCCCGGGCCCGACCCTGGGCCTAACAAAACAAAGAATACGCAAGGAGACGAAGAAGTGGCTGAGGAATCAGCACCTCGCTCATTGGAATGCTCTGCAGGGTCCTAGACAATCCAAACTTCTACTGAAGGGATGGACTGATGGACACGCCAGGGCAGCCATTGAACTACCAAGGAGTAGGCTAAGGAAGATAGCAGGACTCCTAACAGGGCACTGCTGTATGAGGAAGCACCTCTACAATCTAGGAGTAGAGGAAAGTTCCCTATGTAGGGGTTGCGGCATGACTGATGAAACGTCAGTTCATGTTCTCTTAGAGTGTCCTCACTGGGCTGTATTACGCAGGCGAATCTTCGGAGTCACTGTCATGGCTCCTGGAGACACAAGCAGGCATCCACTGAAAAAGGTTGCGGCCTTTATTGAAGGGCTCGGCTTCATGGATGACTAGGTAGCAGGATTGGCACAATGGGCCCGCCAGTGGCCTCAGTGTCGGAGCCTTGGCTTGAGTTGTCCAGGACAGGGCTCGCCTGCACATTTAGTAGTAGTAGTAGGTTAGGTTAGGTTCTATGTGAGTGGGGCCTGCTCGCCACCTCCACTGCGACCTTCGTTAGGTCTATTGTGGCTCACCCCTAGGGATTACAATTCACCCCATAAGCCTGTGCTTCTGACGAAGTTCACGGTTGTATTCGATGATACTTTTTTGGAGTCGTTCGGCTCTAAGGTACTAAAACCGAATATATTATAACTTACCCTACCCAAGGCTGGGCATGAGCATAGTATGTGCTCCGCAGTTTAGTCCTCCAAATTACAGAACCTACAGTCCGAGGTCTGAACCAGACTCATCTTCTTTAGGTGGTAATTTAGTCTACAATGTCCTGTAAGCAGTCCCTTCAGAATGCGTAGATTTGTTCTACTCCATTCCAGGATCTGCTTATTGGAACTTTAGTTTTTTACGTCAGGTTATGTTTGAGCGACCAGGGGTCGCGACGCAAAAGACCGTTACGTTACGCTATGTTATGTTACGTTGCTTCTTTATGCGCCTTGCTTGCGTGTTTGTGCTCTATCCTTAGTCTCTCTCTAGTTTACGAAGCAGGGATTCATATGCTCCGGCCGGGATTCGAACCCGGGCCGCCCGCGTCGAAGGCGAGCATTCTACCACTGAACCACCGATGCTATATTAAAATTCTATGTCACTATGTCTCTAACAAAAATTCTAAAATACCGTGCTACAACCTTATTAAAATTAACCAATGGCTATCTACAACAACTTACCCAGTTACAATGAACCTTTAAAATAGGAAATAAACGTTTATGGTCGCAACTATGACTTTTATGGAGATAGGAGGGAAAAGATAGGTTAACTGTCCATAATAAATTCGGCATCGAAAGCTGTGGCTTTGTTCAAAGGGATAATTTACCCCGAAATTCTATTTTCCTTTTAGTTGATGCGTTCGTGGTCTCTCTACGTGCCCGTTTTTGTTATTTGTGGTTCACATCGGTAGTATATCGGATTTTCCTATATTACACGTTCGGAATTTACTGTTATTTCCGCAATAGTACAAATTTCTCATTTCTTTTTTATTATACCATCACCAGACTCGGCTACAGATAGCTCCAAAGCAATAGAGATGATTTTGTTCTGTTGGACTTATTCCCATTTCAATAGCAATTGCGCAAGGCTTGGACATGGGAAAATAGTGATTAAAATTTTATAAAAATACCCTTTTGTTAGCTTCATCTGTTAGTATGTATGTGAGAGAACCTCTAACCCCTCAGGGTTCGAAGGCGAATTATAATTTTATTCTAAATACCTGAGATTATCAGGAAACACGATTGATTTATTATATTGTATACAGTCCGTCCCATAGCTATACTTGGAGCATAACTTGCTTAGCAATTATCAGTGTCACTATTACTAATTTTTTCAATGGTCAACATACTACGGGGGCATGCGAAATATGAATATAAGGCAGGAGTCAAAGGCAAAACAAAATGAATAAATAGAGATTAACCAGGCCTTTTAAATGATATTTATGACTTGATACCTAACGCCATTAAAAAAAATTGAAGTGAATCTCCAATAGAGAGACTCTAAAAAGTGTCTTCCTCAAGTTAAAAGTTGAAGTGATTCGGCATTTCCTGCTAATAGATCGCATTTCTGAAATATGGGTCGGTCCTTTTTAAATGAACACAGTGTATACCAAATTCTGTTTTATAGTCTTGTTTTCCCCCTGTATCTTTGATTAGAGTTCTACTTTCATGCAAACGTTTCTAAAATAACATCATGGCAATTAAAGCAAACAAATATTTATATTATTATAGGATTACATTATTCAACAGATTTATCTTTGCCTTTTTTGCCAATAATTTAATTTTAGTCCACGTAATCATAGTCCATTCGTATTAGTGGCTTCGCCTCGGAATAATGAGCAGTAAACGTTTATTTGGAAGTCCTAAAAGTTGCGTCGGAAGTCTCTTGAAACCTCTATTCAAGGTTTTTCGCTTAAAATATCGCTTTTACGGTTTTAATTCTATTTATTTGTTTATACTTGTTTTAAGAGATTTTCTAAAACTTTTATCTCAAACATTTTTTCAAATTCTCAACCATTTTTGAGATACAGGTTAGTACCATACTTTTTTTGAGATACAGGTTGGAGGCGCACATCACTTCTTATTCACAGGTTAACCGTAAGTCCTGGTGAATTTTACGTCATCTAAAGTCTATAAATTGTTATAAAATATATTATTATGAATAATTTGCATTATCGCAACTTTCAGAGCTCCAAAATAAAGGTTTGTAATAGTATATTACGTAACGGTGTGGTAAGAAGCATTTTACGCACGAATGGAAAAGTTACCACGATGCCGCGTAGCGGCGAGTGCTTAATTCCGTGAGTGCGTAAAATGCTTTACAACACGAGTTACGTACTATACTTTACCTACGACCTACTGGTACTTGTATTTTTCATAAGAAGCATAAGAAATAACAGTAACATAATTAGAGGTGCTTGGTAAACTCCATCTCTATTACTATTACCAATGAAAGAAGCACATTAAAGAACTAACGTTTAATCATCATTAATATATTGTTGATAATCGAAAGTCCATTTTTCATTTATAATCAATACATATATACTTAGCCCTTCGGACTTTTCATAGTTAAACGTGGCCATATCGAATGTTTTCAAATAGTAAATTTTGAATAAAACGGTGACGTCTATTG
>CAJUYI010002820.1:0-24877 GCA_910591695.1 Galerucella pusilla | reverse complement strand
ATTTAAGAACCAAAAAAATGAGTGAAATCATACATTATACATACGTTAAAAAGCGTGCGTAAATGAACATCGCATTTTATATGGGACTTTCATTATAACACCCAAAAGCGTGTTAAATGACCAATGCTTTTTAATTGGGGTTGTCATTTTGACACTCTATTTTTAGCTACGTAATGATCGAGTTGCCATGAACTTAGTCGTTTGTTGTATAAACTTTTGTGCTGTCAGTAAATTTGACAGAAGTGTCAGACATAGTGAAAAATATATTTAAAATTTTAATTACACTTATTTTAAATGGAAGAACCTTGAAAAGAATGCATTTTTTCGGATTGCACACCACCTGAAATTAGAATTCGTTGTGTATTTATATTTGTTTATAGAAAATTTTTTTTATATGTTTTTTAAACTAATCTGAGCACATTTTGCTATTTTTTCTTTATGTGGTCGTAGATAAAGTTGTGTTGCGTTGCGTTGCGAAAAAGGCACTCGCTACGTTCGTGCCTTGCATTTTCGCAACTCGTGCGCAAAACTATAAATTCACGCACTTGAATCCTAAATAATGTAATGTTTTTCTTATTTATTTAAACTGTTTTTACCGTGGGATAAAATTATACACTTACTATGGCTAATTACTATCGATTTATTAAAGAAACACTTACACACTATAATAATCTTAATTTATATACACACTACTTAATGTCTATTAATTTATCTACACTCGGTATTATAATTGTCCTAATTTATATTCAACACTATTTATATTCACTTCTGTTCACTCACTGTATACTGAAACTGTTTACCGATTCACTGTATACTGAACTTATACTCCTCGATTCACTCGAAAACCCGCTATATATACCTAGTCCCTCGAATCTCTAGAAATTTCGCGATAAACCATTGTATGGCCTGGTACATTTCTAGAACAGTCTGGATATTACCTGCGAAAGAACGATCGCGACAGGACCGGCTTCGGAATTAGTGAGTTCGTAACAATAAATATTTCGACACTTTTTGAAGATACGGTGATCAGACAAAATATTTCAAATTGAAAAAAAAACCATTTTATTTGGCAGTAGTTCTTAATATATTTTCTTTTTTTTCAGGTAAGTAATCCTATTACTTTGACCATCAAATAAAAAATACTTCAATTAAAATAAGGTAAGGATCAGCTAGAAACTAGAAAATTGAATAAAATAGTCAACTTTTCTAAACAATTGAAAATATTCACCTCAACCCTTTTCGAAATATTAACCTACAATAATGCAATTAAAACTTTTTCCATAAATTTCCACTTTTCAATTTAGGACCGTGATTTTAATTCACAAATTATATCACAGCGCTATTAAAATGAAAATTAAATACATCACACCAGCCCGCAGGGGATTTATAACAAGTCCCTTTTCGTTCGACTCCTTCTACTGACGTAAGGGTGAGGTACTCCACTCTATCTCGATCCATTAAACCCTCTCTTATGTGGTAAGTGGACGATCTCAACTACGTTATTAACAATCACTTCTTCTATATGAGTAATAGGATACTCCGTATTGATAACAATTTATTGAAGTGACTCTCGGTGAACATCGATTACAATAACAAGTCTACAATTCGTTCATATAATAATCGTCAAATTCAGAACTCGCAACTTTATTTTATAGAAATCAAAATTTGTTTAAATATGTTTTGTTGCAATAACCATTTTACCAAGAAGAACCAAGATTTTCAATATCAAAAACTAATTGACGGAACGCCACTTTTGCCAACCCAACTAGTGCGGAAAGTGATACTTTTCCGCACGCTATTGCAGATGGCCGAAAAGTCACTTTACGCACGTGTTAGGTACACTATTTTTTCTACTGATATGCGGTAAAAAATCCAAAAATTTACATAAAGAAACATTTATTATTAAATATTATAAATATTACACCAGGGCCATTGAGAAATTATTGAAAAATACGTTTCTTTTATCAAAAATTATAGGTTAGGTAAGGTTTGGTTTGTGGTGAGCGGGTCTATAAGGCTCACTTGTGGCTCACATCTATTTCACCAAACAAATTCAGCTTCTTAACAAAACCGATTAATTCATTTGGTGAATGATATTTCAGGTCCGAGGGCGAGAGAGAGACCCTGCCAAACATCAGATACCTGATTCGAGCCGCGGCGGGGCAGGCACAAATTATATGCTCTGCTGTTTCATCATCTTCTAGACAAAAATGGCTCGGATCTTCCGACAGTCCAAGTTTTAACATATTATGATGATTCAGAAAACAGTGGCCTGTTAAAAGGCTTGTTAGACAACGTAGGTCATGCCTGCTATAGTCTAACATTTGTTTGGAGACATTCAATCCTAGTAAATTATGCCAGAAATCTAAAGCTCTTCTTGCTGTCCAGGTATTTAGTGTTTGTTTGGCAAAACTTATTGCGATGCCAATTGGTGGTTCTGTTCCGATAGAAACACATGTGGCACCCTCCCTTGTAAGAGAGTCTGCCTTCTCGTTTCCTTCCATGCCAGAATGGCCAGGGATCCAGACCAGCAATACTTTATTGAGTTCACCTATTGAGGAGAGAGCGAGTGCTTTCCAAGCCGCTTGGCTGTCCGAGAAAATTTTTATTGTTCTATGTATGAGATTGGCTTGCTCCACTATCTCCTCACATGAAACTATGGCGTCAATTTCCGCCTATAATACGGTTGCATGGGATCTAAGAAAGGATGAAATTTCTGTCCTATGGCTGCGCCCGTATACACCTGCACCAGAGCCTGAGGGTGTTTTTGAGCCGTCTGTGTACCAAAAGCTGTCTGCTCTTAATAGTTCATCCTTACGCAGGACCCATTCATCTCTATTTGGAATCAGGACGGTGTAAGGCAGGTCGTAGTTTACTGTTGGAAGCATTATGCCAGAGGTCATTCCCAGAATACTGTGACTTTAAGTGTCCACTAGCATTCTGCTTCGTTCTGTATAAGCCAGATTTGTGCATTCAGAAATATGCACAATTCTTATGCTGTCCATCTAGCCTCTCTTTCCAAAAATATATGGATAGGAGGTAGGTCCATAAGAATTCCATGGCTGCTGATCAAAAATTATAGCAGAATTCTAATACATTTCTCAATTTTTCAGTCATTTGGTAAACTACAACCATACAAATGTATAGGTATTTTAAATATTCAAATTCCCTTTCCATAATAAAAAGAGAGCGAAAAAGTGGACTTTTCCGCACGCTATTAGAAAATAGTATATTATGCAATGAGCACAAAATGGTTGTCGTAGAAAAAAAAAGTTTTAATTCCAAATATTACTAATTAATGAAGCGTACATCTCCGACTTGAGTTGTATCTTGTGAAATCAAGCGACGGCAATAACCTACCATACTTTTTTCCATTAAATTGTCAAATACCACTGTAAATCGGTTCTTCTGAACACATCATACAGGATAGGAATTGATGTTATGGCGCATAACATCTTCCCTAATGCGACACCGTCAACGCTACCGAACATTTTCAAACATGACACGGCGCTTTGTATTTACTTTACTCGCTACGGGGTAGTGGTTGTAGATGTCGGGCACCGCGACGCGTAGCGTCTACACGATTGCGATACTGATATCGCGCTGTGTTGTTTTTTTCGGTGTTGATCGAGTTATTTTTAAAAAGTTTTAATGTTTGAAGTTGAAGGAATACTTGTTAATAAGTTGAGTGTTTCTAAAAAGTGTTTTTTTATCATTGAAAAATTATTGAAGTTTTTTGCGATGTTTTTAAATGTGGATGAAATATTTTTAACTAAGTGGGAAAATAATGTATACGTAGGCAAAGATTAAACTCCCCTGAATATGGAATTAAGTAGGTTCAATCCGTTGAAGTTCACTCTTTGCAGTTTAAATCAGCGGAAAAGCAAATATTTTTAGTTATTATTGCATTGTCAACAAAAAATTTCAAATATTTTCTTACGATCCTCAGACAAATCATTATTATATTCGGGAATTCAATTGATGGAAATGGATTGAAATTACGTTTTCTGGCTCGATGTTTGATCTGCAACATTTTCATATATAATACCACGAGAGTGAAAATTTTGTCGGCAAAATTTTTCGATTGTCATGAAAGTTTGTTGCTTGGCAATTTTGCGAATGACATTTTGGATTAAATGTCATGAGCGAAATTACCTAAAAGCAACAAACTTGAATACAAGAGAAAAATTTTACCTCACAAAATTTTTATATTGAGTAGTATTCGACATGACTATTTCACGAGAGAAAAACTAAAAAATCATATGTTTAAACGTTTTATTTATTGCAAACTTCAATTATACAAAGCCAAAAAAATAATAACATTATGAAAAAAAATTACTTATTTATGTAAAAAGTACAATTATTATAATTGTACGTTGTAGCATTATTTTGGGTATTATTTTGCATCATAACCTGTGATGAATTTAAGTTAGAAACTGAGGATTCCTTTTCTTTATTTTTATTTTCTCGAATGTTCTCTATAAGTTGGAAATGGTGTTCTTCATTTAATTGTAAATATGGTTTCAAAGAATGGGCAGAAGAATGTCCTGTAAGCTTAATTAATTCTTGTTCACCAACTCCTTCTTTTGCTAATGCAGATATTGCAGAAGCTCTATGTGAATGATTGGTTATTTTTATTTTTTTTGTGTCTATACCAATTGATTCTGCCGATATTTTCGTCCACTTTGAAATTGTATTAATTCCCAATGGTGAATTTTTGTACCATATTCCTTCCTCCCAATTTGGATGTACTGTTAAAAATAATCTTGTTGTTGTTAGATAAGGATTGGATTCTCTTTTTTCAATAATTTTTAAAAATAAACGAACGGGACACAAATTGTTAGCATTATTTCTTACCAGCCACTTACTCCCATATCAAGCTTTTGATCCTCCTTGTGTCGTTTTGGAAAAGATTGGATTATATTCTACCCTGCCAGTAAAATTACCTTTATTATCATAATCTTTTTTAAAGTACCTAATTAATATCACAATTAGCAGCTTCATTTCCACGCCATGCTAATTCGAACGAACATAAATGAAAAAACTTTTTTTGTAACCCATCAGGATTATCTTCAGAATAGCTTTCTACCATTTCTATTAATTCATCTTTTGTAAACGTGTTAGAACTTCTTTTTCTGGTTTCAGGTTCAGCCTGAAGCTTTTTACGTTTTGTATCCCTGGCCAATCTAGCAAATTTATAGGTAATATCGGGTCCGTTGAACTATAGGGAAACACGAATTTTTGACTGATTTTGCGAAAAATCGATAGTACTCACCTATTTTGAGAATAATCCGTCAAAAAATTTGCGGGTTATACATATTTTGCTGAGAAAAATCCAAAAAAAGATTTTTTTTCGCCACTTGAGCCATAACTTTTGGGCTAGTTATTTTATACAAACCACAGTTTAAATGAATTGCACTGTACGGAAAAGTGATCAACAACATGTTTTCTCGCTAATTATAACAACATTTCAGTTAGTTTCTTCATAATATTGTTTAAATTACCACTTTTATAAATATATATTTGACAGGCTACAAATTTGTATGAAAACAATTAAATCAAATGACAAATGACATAGAAGCTCTAGCGCAATGTGTAACATGGTTGCCAGCTGTAAACGATTACTTGAGAATCATGATATTTTTAAAATATTAATTAATTATTGCATTCGAATTTCATCTTAGAAAGTATTGGATGAGATGGATGAATGCATTGTAATGCACATCAATCTATTCAAGAAGAGGAAAAAAAATATAATAATTGGATTCACCCTTCCCCTTCTAGAATAACTTAATGTGGATTACAAATAATTGGAGGCATTTGCCTTCCCCTCAAGATATTCAAGAAGGGAATATAATAATTGGATTCACCCTTCCCCTTCTTGAATAACTTAATGTGGATTACAAAGTATTGGATATCTTTTGAGGGCAAGGCGAACGCCTTGCCCTCAAAAGATATTCCAGAAGGGGAAGGGAATATAATAATTGGATTTAACCTTCCCCTTCTAGAATAATGTTATTCTAGAAGGGGAAGGGTGAATCCAATTATTATATTCCCTTCCCTTTCTGGAATGACTTGATGTGGATTACAAAGTATTGGATAGTTTTTGAGGGGAAGGCTGAATACAATGATTATATATTTTTTGTTTCCCCTTCTTCAAATACGCAATATAATGATATCATCATATATAAAATGTGTTTATAATTTCATCTATGTTCTTGGGTTTGTCTTGAATGAATCTTACTAAAAATATAGTCTGATACAATATTTAATTTCGTATCTTAATAGTCATGTAGCATGATTGTCGAGTAGTCGATTACAGCTGGCAACCACGCTACAAATATTGTATGTTTTGTAGGTTGCATATCTGTGTATGCGATTATTATTAAAATTATTTATATCCAAACTGGTTGCCTGTCAAATATATATTTATAAAAGTGGTAATTTAAACAATATTATGGAGAATCTAACTGGATTTTTTTCATAGATAGCGAGATCACATGTTGTTGATCACTTTCATGTACAGAGCAATACATTTAAACTGTTTTTTGTATGAAATATCATGCCAAAAAGTAATGGCTCAAGTGGCGAAAAAAAATCTTTTTTTGGATTTTTCTTTGTAAATTGTGTATAACCCGCAAATTTTTTGACGGATTATTCTCAAAATAGGTGAGTACTATCGATTTTTCGCAAAATCAGTCAAAAATTCGTGTTTCCCTATAGTTCAACGGACCCGGTAATATCTTTAAATGGATCAATTTTGATGTTGAATTCTAGAAAATATTTTTCCTGAGCCATTTGAGCAGCCGTATTCTAAAGTATTTTCACACTAGCTTAAGTATAATCAGTTCCATCTCTTTTTTTTTATGTTAAAACCATAATCTTCAAGAATTTTTGCTATAACTTGTTCAGTATCCTTTTCTAAAGTATAATTAGGTACGTGCGTCCAGAAACATTCTAAACTGTTCCCACGCAGACTTTTTTGTCTTCATTGTATTTCGCGGTATACTTTGCTTAATTGTACTCTCTATTTCATTTATTGAATTATTTCCTATTATTTGTTAATAATACTTATTTAAATTTTTGAACCAGTTTTAATAATTTTTAGACAGTTAAATAAATAAACAACTTAGTTTCCTTAGAAACCACTAACAAAGATTTTATATTGAATTTTATCACAGAGTGATAGAATTTTATACACATAGATTTGATATATTAAACGTCAAAAAATTGCCTCGACAAGACAAAAAATTGCCAGTTCAAAACATTCAAATTTTGTCAGTTATCAATTTACTCTAGTGAAATAGTCAATGAAAGACTAATGCTCACCTTGGAAATTTCACATCTTTTAAATAGACCAATCAAATTTCTTTATTTTGTCGATGTCACCATGTCGATAGTGAGTTATCCTGGTACATTTTTCGTTGTGGGTAGCCTACCCATAACGAAAAATGATTTTAATAGTTAAAAAAATTTCTGTCAACGTTTGACATTTTATGACATGTTATGATTTGATTTTAATATCTTTCATTTGGGTATTTTAAAATGAAAATACTGAACAGAAAAAAAGATGCTCCGCAAATTTAAGCAATATGACTAAAGGCTTGAATAAAGTTCATTGGAAAGAATATTATGCCTCACATTTTATTTTAAAATTATATGCTTCGCAGTAGAGTTCCACATAACTTTAATAACATCCTTTTTGATAATCTTCTTTATTTTTTATCTCATATCACAGGCACAGTCTTCTAAAATACATTATTACATTATTTTAAAGGGAGGGACACCTTACTTACTCCAAATTTGAATTCTACTTGACTTTTCTATTGCAATAATATAAGGTTGTGATAGATTATAGAGTGTGTTTAAAAAATTCGATATATTCTTTAAACTGCACAATTTAAAATTAATATGTATTTCACAACCCTACGTCTGTTATAGTTGTCTAGTATCATACTTTTCTAGATCCGCTTTCATATCTAACAAATTGATCAGCCTGTATTTTTTGAAAGTATTCTCTATACCCAAAAAGGAATAGTTTTTGTGATGTCCGGTGCATATATAACTTTCGCAAATCATCTTCATAAAATACATCTGCCTTCTTGGCTATACTATTTTTATAATTTCTTCACTTTTACAAATCATTTTTGAAAAAAAAAAAAACTCGTGAAGGAAACGTAGGACATACAATATTTAGAAAAATGAGGAACGACATAGCTTACCTACCCCAATACACCCTTCCACACACAAATTATTTTTTAAAGGTATACGCGTCACGAATTCTACCATTTTTTTAGATATCAGTTCCTATTTATGATTCCCAAGAGAACCAATAAAAAAATAGAGTGAATTGTTCATTGATGACGGGTTATTGAAATAAGCGCGATTCTTCGAGGACTACCGCTCAGCTCGAAATAAGTAGATTTGATGAAGTGTACTCGACATAATCCGATCCAATGAATGGCAATGGTCTCCAAGTGCGTTTAAAGCGCCTTTGCAATTCCATATTAGTTTAGAATTGAGAAAAAAATAATTGAAGAAGTGGATAAAATTCCGTAGGTGGGAACGAATCCAAAAATTTAAAATCCCGTTTGGGCAGAGTCTAGTTGTGCAATGCACAGGCGATTTCCAATTAGCCTCTCGGCTGGATAAGAACACTATAGTACAGTTAATGTTGTCACAGGATCTGAAAATTCCGGGCCAGATTTTACGTATAAAAAGGGCCAGATTTTCGGAATTTGGGCCAACTCTTGACTCGTTTTTTTTTCGTGTTAAACTGTGTTGGAATTTATAATTTTGTATTTTCCTTATACAACACCAAAATCTCCAAACATTTACCAAACCATAGAGAAATTTCTCTATGGACCAAACTCATAGAGAAATCTTTTTATTTCTTTATGACCAAACCCCAACCCAACCATAAAATCTAAAATGAGAAATTCTTCTTTTTAATTCTGCAATAACAGCAACAGGGCATGAGGCATGACTGTCATTGGCTGTGTGGCAGCTAGGTTAGTAATGAACGAGAAACAGTTCACACTGTTCACAGTAGACAGGCGGGAAAGACGGGACAGATTTCGAAAAGAGGTGCCAAGGGGCCACTCCGTCTTGAAAAGGGCAATATCTGGCCATATCGGGCCACCTGTGTCAACGCTGAGTACAGTGGAAGCGTGCTGGGATCATAACCCAGAGGTCTGTGGATCCAATCCACAGCCCTTCCAAGAATTTTTTATTCTTATTTTCCTTTTTCTCATTTTCGGATATTGTTATAGACAGTTATACTTTGAACTATGTAAGTTGGTCGGGAAAACTGTATTGTATACCTTGTTCGATCATTTTCCTTCCCCTTCTCGATAAACCTCAATAATTTTCCTTTCCCTTTTCTGATTTTCATCACTATTTGGTGTTCTTGAATTTCTCCCCAAAATTGTACCCTATTTTCCTTCTCATATTTATTTATTGCTTCTTGTAAGTTTTCACACGTCGAAAAAGAATATTTTACTTTCATCTTAGGTTGAATAACAGTATTAACACGTGGATAGCACAAATACAAATACAAACACACTGGACTCCGCCAGTTCGGGACTTTAAATTTTTCGATTCGACCCCACGTACGTTATTTTATCCAATTCCATAATTAAATATTCACATTGTATACTTTCATTTAAATTTTTAACAAAATCAATACTGAGTTGTATTTACAACCAACGTTCAGACTTGAAAACCTATAGCTAGTTAATAATTGATTATGCAATTGACGAAAAAACTTTTGTCAAATCGAAAACGTAAATAATCTAGGAATTATCTAATTAATGATAATAATTCAATAGTAAGGAATTTAATATCACGCAAATCATATTAAAGTCAAACTTTATATCCTAATAGTTGATGCCATAGTATATAGTTGAGTGTTTTAGTTTTGTATATGTTACGGTGAATGTATACTCTTGAGAAATGTACACTTTTACCGAAAAATGTGTACATTTCCCAAAAAGTAAGGTATATGTGAACTGAATATAATGTATATGTACATTTCCCGGCAAATCTTGCCTTCACATTTTGGTAAATGTATGCTCTTACCTTCATGTTTTAAGAAAACTTTTGGAATACAAATAAATTAAAAATGTTGCAGTAAAAAAAATTTATAGTGAATATATTTCTTTCTCTTATTGTTTTTTAAGTTTGATTTCGAAAATGAAATGTTATTCGCACTGCTTTATTGATGAATACATTGTAATTCACACTAGGTTATTCAGAAAGGGGAAGGGAATATAATCATTGGATTAGCCGTTCTCCTTCTTGAATCACTTGATATGCGTGTTACAAAGTATTGGATATTTTTCAAAAATGGGAAGGGTGAATGCATTCAATACTTTGTAACGTGCATATTAAGTTAATCAAGAAGGGGAAAGATAATTCCAATGATTATATTCCCTTTCCCTTCTTGGATTACTTAATGTTCATTACAAAGTATTGGATATCTTAAAGGGAAGGGTGAATACAATGATTATATTGCCTTCCCCTTCTTGAATATATTAATGTTAGTTACAAAGTATTGGATATCTTCTAAGGGGAAGGGAGAGTGTAATGATTATATTTCCCACATTTACCAAAACGACATGGCAATTGTGAATTCGATGTACATTTCCCTTCTTTGAAATTGTAAATGTGCACATTTACCGGAAAATGTGTACATTTGCCGCAATATCTACTTTTACCGTAACATAATATACAATACTTTTGACACATCTCCATAAAAAGTAGTCTAATGGCGTCAGATCAGTAAATCGTGCTGGCCATTCCATCCTATCCACCGATTTGGAAAAATTTGGTTCAGGTACTCGCCTTCGGCTTGTTTAGTTGAACATCGCACATGTATCACACTATTAGGCATTATCTTATCGGATTAACGACTACCTGCTGTGGGTTTTGGTCTTGAATCAATCATGTTGTCATAAGTGAAAACGAAATATCTTGGAACAAAGTATAGTTTATATTGACTTTTAATAACTTGCTCGATGTACAAGTTCGTTGAATAAAAGTGAATAAACTAATAATTAAAATAAGGCAAATTTCCGGTCAGCCCCGGACGACGAAACACTAATAAAGCAAATAGAAAAAGTCTTACCTAATATCATCTCTTCTGTTCAAAGAAGAGATTAACTATCAGAGATAAAAAATTAGCCAGGGAAGAACACAAATTCAACGAGTTTTTTAACGACATGGGATATACGTTTCGTAAGGAAAAACATTTATTACGTCCGCAGAATATTGTTTCCGGCATTACCCCAGTCAATCTCCAGTAGTTTACGGTGCTTGAAGACAAATAAAGCTCAAGACAAACAGTAAAAAGAACTTTCTTGCACTTAATAGAAACATGAGAAACGTGGTGATTTCTCGAATTTACCTTTGGATGCTGTTGACAAGATAAAACATCTTCTACATTATCTTGAGAATGGTCATTAATAGAATGTTTTTAAAGGTCTTTGAATACCGATTGTCGTTAATATGACCACTTTTATTTGAATATTTTATGCTGCCTATACAAATTGAAAAAGTATGATATATACTAGAGTGGGGCAAAAAAATATTTTATTTACAACCGTCTATGTAATGCTGTCATTACTAACGTCATTGAAGGTTATAAGTGTCATATTACACACCTCTACTGCCCGCCCTGACTTCCCACCCTCACCACCCACCCTCTAAAATAATGTGATCGTTAATCTATTTTAGATGAATATTATTTATATTTGAGAATATAACACATTAATAAATATTATAATAACCATTTCTGAAGGGGTATAATCCATCAATTCTTCATCGGAGGACATTTTTCTTGATTTATTATTCGCTAACTTAATATCCATCCGACTTTATCTGACATTTATTTATATTGGTGACAGTAGTTGTCAAATGTAATATTTTAGGTGTGTTCAGAACGAAACAAAAATTTATCAATTTTGATAGGGATATGATGGCTGTGAATATAATAGTATACAAACCTCGGTAGGAAGTTTGATTCCTGTCTCGAGATAATAGCTAACCTCTCGACAGTAATGAAACTCTTCCCACTTCGGTTTGTAATATACTATTTTTTAGTTTCGTGTGAAAAAATGTCTGTTTTTGATGTTTTAAAAGCCCACTCCAAAGGACAATATCAAAAATCGAGTTATTTCTATTTTTATTCTTTTTCTCGTTACGGTATAATTTTGTAGACACAAAATAAGTTTCTGAAACTTTCTTTTTGGAATTTAAATTTTGAAAGGTTAGTCAAATTTTTCTTCAATTTATCAATACATTACTTTGTATATTTTTAATTAATTCCAATTAATTATCTATTTTAATATTCATACTATAATTTCAACTTTTTTTGTGAAATAATCAATAAAAATACACCAGATGAACTAAAAATCAAAAAAAATACTTGAAATATATTTTACCTAACCTCAATAATTTTATTTGATAAACTACAACATTTTAACAATGTTTAAATAAACTTTTTGGTGAATTTTAAATTTTCATGAGCTTAAACTTGAGTACAACAAATAAAACGAATATTATACGTACTTTAAATGATATTAATGTAGGTAAAGTTAAAGCCTGTGAAAATTTAACATTTGCTCCAAGAATTTTTTTTTTTATTAGAATTTAAGTGCCTCGACAACTATGGCCATTGGCACTGTACAAAAGACAAAAAGACGTATTAATACATACACTATCTTAAAACATAAAACATGTAAAATACTCTGTAAAATATCACTAGTTTATATTTTGTGGTAGAGGTTAGTTGATTTCAGGAATTTCAATGTCTTTGGGATTTCAGCGGTGCAGTTTAAAAGCTCTTTCAGGTTTGGTGTTAGGTCTAGGCGCTTGTATGTAATGGTGTATTCCTGGCAGTCTGTGAGAATATGTTTGACGGTTAAAGGACTATTGCAGTGACGGCAGACGGGAAGGTTTTCAGAAGACATCAAGTAACCATGTGTGTATCTGGTATGGTTGATCCGCAATCGTCTAATGACAGCAGCTTCTCTCCTGGTTAGGAAATCGAGGGAGGGACAGCCGATTAATGGTTGTATGTCGTAAAGGGCTGTTTTGCTGTCTTGCCAAAAATTTTGCCAGGACTCCTTAACGGACTTTTTGAATAATTGTTTTATGTCATTTGGGAACTGGAACGTTGTTGTGGTGATGGAAGAAGAGGCTTCTTTAGCATGGTGGTCAGCGTTTTCATTGCCAGTAATTCCAATGTGAGATGGAAGCCAGATAAGACAGACTGTTACATCACGAGCTGAGAGAGTTTGATAGATGTCATGGATGTTTTGAACTATTGGATGGTCAGTAAAGATGGTATTGAGTGAATTAATTGAGGAAAGTGAATCGGTACAAATGGCGACGCGCTTGACAGGAGAAGGAATTTTGAAAATGTAATAGTTGATTAACTAAAATCGATGAGATTCAAAAAAATTATATTTTGAGTATTTTATTTGTTTTTTGTTCATCTCGGGGTATATTTTGATCATTTATTTTACTAAATGAAAGAAAAAAAATTATAAAATTTCAATATGAATATTAAAAAGTCGCTTGAAAAAAAATCTAAAGTAATGTCATTGTACTAATAAATTTCAAAAAAAATTATGAAGGACCTTTCAAAATTCAAATTTTGAACTTAAACTTTCAGAAACTCGGTTTCAGTACTATTTTTTAATTAGAAAAATATCGAATTTTTCTTCTACCTCTACATCATCACTGTGTGTAAAGGATCCAAAACGTTTGCAAATGATCAGCAAAGTTTGCAATCCAATTTGTTGGACATCAAAGGGATTTCCCTTTTATGCGCGTTTGGTGGAAAGTATTTCGCAGTAGTTTATTTACTTGGGAGTTTAATTTCAATTTTTCATTAAAAAAATCACGTATCATTAGATTGACCTAAATATCAAATAAGTTAGTTAATTAAGTAAAGAGGTTCTAGAATCAAACCACATTATACAAAATAAGTACATTAAACAACCAGACAAAAAGCTTTTTATAAACATAAATGCTTTGTGACGAACATGGTTTTTATTCAGACTGAAAATTATTGTTATTTCAATAATATCTTTTGATAGTAATCAGAGCAATTTTATGTTTTTCGAACATCCTGTCTATCCAGACTTTTTTTTAAGTATAATTATTACTAATGTTTTTTAGACAAACTACTATCAATGAAAATACTTTATACCGGGTGTCCCAAGGTATCGCTTATTTGGCAATTAATAAATAAAATAACCTAATGACTTACAAAAAATGTTTTTCATTTGACAGCCTTGTGGTAGCTACCCCTCTGTCTGTAAGAATTTGAAGGGTGGGTGACCCCCACGGCACTTAGGCCACAATTGGCCCATTGTGCATCCTTCCGAGGTTCAGACTTCCTTCTGGCTCGTCATCCAGCCTACTTGTTTGAAGTAGGCGATAACGTCGCCGGAAGTAAGCTCCCTCATGTTGGCTTGTGTTAGCCTGTACTCGCCGAATACGGAAAACCTAAATTGAGAGAGTGTCGGACATTCACAAAGAATGTGTTCGACAGTCTCATCTTCCTGTTCACATCCTCTACAGAGTGAAGTGTCAGACAGACCCAGTCTGTAGAGGTGTTTCCGTAGGTGCCAGTGACCGGTCAGAATACCCGTGGCTGTCCGAAGGTTCTGTCTGTTCATAGTCACGTATTTTTTGGCTACTTTGCTGTCCGGGTACTGCAGCAGTTCCTTGGCAAGCCTGCAACCTTCTGCATCGTCCCATCTGCCCTTAAACTTATCAAGGGAGTGTTCCTTTATTAGGTCAATCATAGCTACCCCTCACTTTTTATTTTGTATATTGTCAATATCAATACAAGGTGTCCATCTATAAATTGACACATTTTAACAACTTATAACTCGAGAACGGAAAAAGATATCGACATGCGGTTTTCACTAAACTTCCTAAATTCACTTCTAGTTTCTGTTGACATTGTTGCCGCATGTAATTTTTTTCTGGAAATTGAAAAAAAAATTAAGGTTTTTGAACCAAAATTGTGATCTTAGATTAAATAGGACACCCTGTAATTCTTAAAACCTTTGAAAAGACCCTTTCTTCTTCTATCCAAAAATGTATACATTGTTGGCATTCACCCACGTTTTTAGGGAATAATTTACTTTTTCATGAAACCACTTCCAAATCTAAAGGACCACATTCTAACAACTTAAAACTATAGGAGACAAGGTATTGAAAACAGGTTTTACTTAAAAATAAAAAACAAAACATACATTAATAAAGTAATTGTTGAATATGACCTCCAATTTGTTCAATACATGTATCTAAGCGCAATAAAAAATGTGTAAATGCATTTTGGAGCATTTCTGGAGTAATTACATTAAACACATTGATTATGTTATTCCTCAGTTCTGCTAAATTTGAAGGTGTTGGATCGTAGCATCTGTCCTTAATGTACCCCCATACAAAAAAATCCGGTACAGTCAAGTCTGGAGAATAGGGAGCCCATTCAATAGGACCAGCTCGACCTATCCACTTGTCTCCAAAGGTTATATTCAAAGAATTCCTCGCTATTAAAGAGTAATGCGGTGGAGCACCATCTTGCTGGAAATATACATCATTTAGTATACCTTCTTGTTGTAGTTGAGGATAGAAAAAGAGTTCTAGCATATCCGTATAATTGTTCCCATTTACTGTTTGTTCTTGGAAAAAAAAATGGTCCATAAATTTTTGTTTTGTAGACACCACACCACACATTTACCTTGGGGGAATCTCTTTTAAACTCGTTGAATGCTCTAGGATTTACATCACCCCAAATCCTACAGTTATGTTTGCTTACGCGGCCATTTAAGTGAAATGTTGCTTCATCTGACATTATTAAATTAACGTTTGGTTGATTTCTAAACAAATCTAATAACGTCTCACACATAAACAATCTCTTTTCGATTGCCTGATTCTCAATTTTTTGGAAAGTCTGAATCTTATATGCTTTGAACTTGATTATCTTTAAAAGCTTATGCACCTTACTCTTTGACATATATAAGGGTTGAGCGATTTTTCTAATAGATATTTTATTATTGTTTCTTTCTAAAATCTCTCTTAACTGTAAAACATCATTTAAAAGAATATCTTGAGCGTTTTCAATGTGTCTTTATTTTCTCTCCAATGTTCCTGTTTCTGTAAACTGACTTACCCAGCTTATAGAATTAGAATTTCTAGTAGGCGGATTTTTTTCAAAAATGTTTCTAAATCTTCTTTGTGTATGCGTAATTGATTTACTTTCATTAAACACTAAAACGCACCGGGCTTTTTCGGTTTTGGTAAACATTTTTTTTAGTACCAGCTTTCTCTTGCACTAAAACTATTGCTAATCTGACACTTCTGTCAACTCGATTTGCGTTACACAGCACCCTTGATAAATTAATATCATTTATTAAGTCATTCATATTCTATGCTCAGCTGGGTAAGTCAATTTACAAAAATGAGAACATTAAATAGAAAATGTGTACTGAAAATGCTTACGATAATCCTTTAAATGATAATTTATGGATGAAGGTTTGCAAATAATTATTAGAAATAGGAGTTTTGTTCGCAAGAAGCCCTCAATATGAATTTGAAAAATTAAATTTTTAAAGAAACTTTCAGACTTTTGAGACTTGGCAACCACGTTAGATACAAATTAAAACATTTTTAAGAATTTCAGTAAAACCTGTTTTCAATACCTTGTCTCATTCTATAGTTTTAAGTTGTTACAATGTGGTCCCTAAGATTTGGAAGTGGTTTCATGAAAAAGTAAATTATTCCCTAAAAACGTGGGTGAATGCCAACAATGTATAAATTTTTGGATAGAAGAAGAAATGGTCTTTTCAGAGGTTTTAAGAATTACAGGGTGTCCTATTTAATCTAAGGTCACAATTTTGATTCAAAAACCTTAATTTTTTTTTCGTCAATTTCCAGAAAAAAATTACATGCGGCAACAACGTCAACAGAAACTAGAAGTAAATTTAGGAAGTTTAGTGAAAACCGCATGTCGATATCTTTTTCCGTTTTCGAGTTATAAGTTGTTAAAATGTGTCAATTTATAGATGGACACCTTGTATTTTACGAAGTATGAATTTCAACTAAAATACCTCTGATGCAATTTAAATGAGCAGAAAATTACAGCAAATATTCAAAATTATTTCCTGCAGAATCCTTGCAAGCTGCAAAACGTGTTAAAAGTGTTGTTGGCCCCCTCTGAAGCATAGCTGGTGTATCGCTCCGAGATGCTTCACGAATGCGTTTTTTAAGATCCTCCTTTGTGTATACCGACGGTACTTTGAAGTACCAGTAAATTTTAGGACACCCAAATACCGCAAGGAGAATTTACTGAAATATTCAGTTTATTTTCTGGTTTTAGCAACAAAACAATTAAGTAAATACTCAAAAGGCATGGTTTCCAAAAAAAATATATTCTTATAGGTTTTACAATAATGGTACCTACCATTACCCTTGGGATTTACAATGATTCCCTAAATTGTCAAGTCTTACACTAGCAGGTGTAGAATAAAAACATTAAAAGAATCTGTGAAAGTTGTATAGTATGTATCAAGAACAAATCAAGAAGACAAAACAAATATGGATTGATGTCCCACTTGGGTCCCGCAACAAAACCTTTTGAAATTTGTTCTATTGATACAATTGGAGGATTTGGGGGCTCAAGATCAACAAAGAGATACTTGCACTTGCTATTAGACCATTTCACTAGGTATGCATACATTTTGACATCAAGCACACAAAATGCGAAGGATTTCTCGAAACTTGTGAGAAACTGTGCAAAAACTAACAACATTGGCATGATTCTAGCAGACCAATATCCAGGCATCAATTCCAAAGAATTTAAAACATTTTTGGAAGAGCAGAATATTCAAATAATTTTTACTGCTGTGGACTCGCCCTTCTCAAATGGATTGAATGAAAGACTCAATCAGACGTTAGTCAATAAAATCAGATGCAAGATAAATGAAACCAACGCTAAGATAGCATGGACAACTATAGCACAAAATTGTGTGAAAAGTTATAATGAAACTGAACACTCTGTTACTGGATATGCTCCAAAGTACCTTCTAAATGGCACAGATGTCACAATTTTACCAAATGAACTGAAACTTAAAAGAACCGAGTATGATTATTTGATCCAAGACAGAAAAAAAGCTTTGGCAAATACATTAAGATCACATGATTACAACAAGACAATTTATGATAAAAATCGAAAGTATGTAGACTACAAAGTTGGTGATACTGTTTTTGTGGATAATGGAAACAAACTAAATAGGAAAAAACTCGACGAACTTAAAATCGGTCCCTATGAAATATTAGAAAAAATATCTAAGTCAATTTACAAAATAAACACAAGCCATAAGAAATCGGAGTCAAACTTTTTCCACATCTCGAAACTAACTCCAGCCCCTGCATTTGAAGACCTTCAAGAAGATGGATAGTCGTATCGTATTGTTATTGTTAATTGGGGGGGGGAGATGTAAAGAAAATGTGATTTATCTTTAAATATTCCCGCACATCAAGCGTCATCAAGGCAGAATTGTTCATTTATAGTCTATAGTCCATAGTGAACGATTATTATCTGGCTGTCATTAAAAAGCATCAATGTTAAAGTACTTTTTCGAATTAATTTTTATAAACGGAAGAATAATTTATAATAATTGTGTTTTGGGATCGACATTGTAATTAATAACATTAAATGTCGTTTCTTTTCTTACATGTTAGTTAATTAGTTAGTTTTTGTTACTTTAATTGATTTATGTAAACCATGTGTCATAAAACACAATAAATCTTTTCTTACAGAGAAACTCAGCTTGTTTTGGATTTACTGTGTCGTCCTAATCACTACAAATAAAAACCACCATATCTTATATATTGTCTGTTGATTTTTGAAACATCTTATTACAGTTAACCATTCCTAACGATATCTCTTTACGGAAGGCTCTATATTGTTATTTTCTGCTTCGGAATCGCTGTTATTGTCCATATCTTACTTACATAGGTCTTTTAAGTACCGACAGTGCTTAAGAACATTTTAATCGTAGGTTACGAAGATATTGGGGTAAAAAGTCTTTGGACTTTTAAGTACCGTTGGGCAAATGTCATCGCGTAAGAATTTAAGCCTTCGGTACACAAAGGGTTAAATCATAGAATACTTCAACCTAGAATTAACTCTTACGTTGTCAGCAGTGACTACTGTTTTAAAAGCCATCTGAAGTTTGGCCATGGAACTATAAATTCAGCGGGAATTTTAAATATCAAATTGATGGAGAATCTTATCTTTTTTAAAAATAAATTGACTTTACCATAAAAACACAAAATGCAGATGTTTATTAACAAATATAAATCGTGACTGATAGAATTTCGGAAATTTTGTGTCAACAAGAGTTTGCCGAATATTCTCTTATGTTCAGCTCTGATGCAAGATTACAATTCTAGGTTGAAATATTTTATGATTTAGATGATCTTAAAGAACGCATTTGTGAAGCATGTTGTAGCGACAGCACAAGAAAGTTTTTAACGCGTTTTGCAGCTTGTATGGATTCTGCAGAAAATAATTTTGAACACTTGCTGTGTTCGTTTTTTGAATTGCATCAGAGGTATTTTAGGTGAAATTCATACTTCATGAAATAATGATGCTTTCGTTATTATTAATTGAAAATAAAATACCAAATATGTGCTATCGTTGTATTCCAAATAGAATGTCACGCAATTTTCCAATGACAATATACAGTCAGGGGGGCTGTCAAATGTAAAACATTGGGAAGGTACTTTAATGCCATTCAATGCAAATAAATGAGATATTGCCTGCATATGATAACTAGGGACACCCGGTATATATAAAAGGAGAAGTTTACTCTTTTTAGATCACCTAGCTTTCGTAAATATTTATTCACATCTTCAGGAAAGCTTATCGAGAATGTATCCTTGATCAAGGATTAATGGATTATTTGCAGTTGTTTTACTTCAGAGCCTTTAAAACAGTACTAGCACTAGGAAGTGTTCGGGTCAGGAATTAGGAATCGTTGTTTATGCTAACTTGTTATTTTTTATGATAAATAATGTCTTCATTGTCATTTATCCTTTCCGCGACTTAATAATTGCGTACTTTTTCAGATCTTCAATAACAAGATTGTGAAAGTTGCTAAATTCATTGAGTTAGGTCTGTACTTTTAAAATCATTTTGTCGACTTGGATTACTCTCCCTTGAGTTCTATTCATTCACTATAACTTTTCGTTAGTCGTATTAGATTAATCGAGTCATTCAATTTTCTACAATCCTCTTTGAAGAATTTTCTCTTGAAAATCCATCAGCAGAACTGCCATCTGTAAAACAAGTTACCAATTATACAATTAGAACATTTTCAGTCGTCACTAAGATTTTATGTTTATAATAAATTTAGCGTTTTCAAAGAAATATTTTACTTAATGTTTAATTGTTTACTGATCATCTCCAGAAGAAACTTAAAGTATGTTGGGACCAGAATTTATTCAAGCACAAAGGTCAATTTACACCGACTTTTTGAAATTCCCCAATTTTTAAAATGTGCAATTTTTTGGAGGCAGTGTATATTTTAAATATTTTGCATATTATAATTATTTAATTTCCATTTGAGAGCCTTCTATTAGAATTCGTGCATTCATGCACTCACGAATATAAGTCCATTATCATAATTATTATTATTCATCCCTTCTGGGACTAAAAATTATGCGATATTTTAAAAATTTATAAATGAAAAAATCATATGAATATTAATAATATTAATAAAGACTACATTATTTATAAATCGATACAGGGGAAGGAAAAATAACCATTCCATTCACCTTTCCCCTTCTATATATCTTGCCGATACGTTGTCTGTTCAAGGCTAATAGAGCTTGTCTGCTGTCAGTGCAGATTATTATGTTTTTAAATTCCTTTTCTGGTTCTTTTGTTGCTAACCGGCCAAGCTCTGTTTAAACCACTCTGGCATTTTTTCCTTAGCCATACTTACTTCTTTGGTTTTTGAGTCATCTGTGTATGTGTATTGCATTTGCAGCATCCGAATCCGTATTCTGTTTAATTTGCATTTTGTTAAACGTTTCAATCCCATCACTGGCCGCCTCTAGCAGATGCGCTTCTCGCCATACTGCCATAGGCTTAGGGCCTAATCTCAATAATTGACCCACTACTTCGGGGTTTACAGCAGCCGTGTGCAAACGTAACAAATCCATCAACGCAACCTCCTTGACGTACAAGTCCAGAGAGGTCAGACCATTCGCTGAATATTTTTGGATTGCCGTTGCGCTTGTAGAACCTTCGGTCCATGCAATAGCTCTGCACATTAATATAGGTCTACTGATTGCAGTGTAGATACAGGTGACCACACAGAGTGAAAGACCCCATGTGCGCCCCACTGTTCTCCAACATTACTCACCTATGCTCTTTTTGTACTGCTTTGTAGGTGAGAGTTCCATGTTAGCTTCCTGTCGAGATTTATACTAAGGTATTTCGCCTCTTCAAAAAAAGTTTAATTCGCTTTTGAAGATTTTGGGGAGTTTTAAGCCCGATAATAGTGAAAAGGACCATGTCAGTCTTCTTGGGATTGATAGACTATTATTCATCAATTTATAATTAATATTAATTTAAGCCCATCCTGCGCTCTGTCGCATAGTGTGCTCTCAAATTTGCTGGTCTGCAAGGTACACATCAACCAATTTCAACGTATGGGAGTGAAAGCTGGGTTCTTACGAAAGAGATAAAAAGAAAATTACAAAAGGTTGACATGGAGTATCTGGGAGCAGTATTGGGCATCACAAGAAGGGACAAAAGTCGAAATTATTATACAGTGTGGAAACCACTTATTCTTATTATTTATGTCATTATTTTAGAAAATTATAAAAAATGCCGAGACACGTCAACTTTTGAATTGAGTTGTGCGTTATGTAAACATAAATTTAAATGTACAGGGTGATTCACGCAAGTATGCCATAGTCGGTGTTGTTTTTTTAATGAAACACCCTGTATATTTGCATATTTTTTGAATACTCTTAATGTTCTGATTCCAACAAACTAAATTATGTATGGTCAATTATGAATTATATAGGGTGAAATTTTAAAATTAATAATTTATTACACTTGAAATATTAGTACTTTTTTAAATTAGCTAAATATGGATTTATCAAAAATCTAAACTACCTAATTATTAGACGTATTTGTATATTAAACAAAACCTGTTACGCCCATGAATTTTATCACAAATACCTAAAAATTGCCTAAAAACGCCAATTATTAGACAAAATCGGTAAATAATGTGGATTGTTTTCTATTCTGTCAGTTGTTGATGTGTTGACAGTTTATACTGAAAAAGTAAAATCTTTGTCAAACACTCTTTTCTTGTCGACATAACAATGAAATATTTAATTGAGACTCACCGAATTGAGATTTTAATGATGATCGGGTACGGGGATAACTGCAGAAGTCAAGTTGAAGTGGCAAACTTATTTAATCACAGGTATCCCGAATTGCCTAACATTTCACAAAGTACTGTGTCTAAAATTCATGCACAAATCAGAGAACTTGGACATGTCAAACCATTGAAAAGAAAACCATACTTCGTTGAAGATGATGTGAAAGTGGATATATTGTTAAGTGTCGTAGAGAATCCAACTTCAAGTAAGTACAACTGTTCTTAAGATATCTTAAGATATCATCCCTACAAATTAACTTTTGTGCAGGAGTTAATAGTAGACGATCCAGAGCGTAGAATGGATTTCTACGAAAGATTGATGAATAAGCTGAACAGAAATGAGGTAGCTCTTGGTACCATTCTTTTTTCTGACGAATCGACATTCACATTGAATGAAGAGGTAAACCGACAGAACTGTAGATATTGGTCAGCAAAGAATCCTAATTGGATGCGTGAGACACATACTCAGTACCCTCAAAAGGTGAACGTTTGGGCCGGTATAATAGGCGACCATATTATTGGTCCTATATTTATAGACGGAAATTTGACAGCGGAAAAATATTTAAATATGCTTAGAAATGATGTTATTCCTGCGTTGGCAAACTTATATCCCAACGCAATAGATCCTAGACACCGAATGAAAATGTTTGGTTCCAGCAAGACGGGGCAACACCCCATTATGCTTTAATGGTAAGAACTTATTTAGATGAAATCTTCCCTAATAAATGGATTGGACAAAGAGGTACTATTGAGTGGCCCGCTAGATCGCCAGACCTTACGCCGTTAGATTTTTTTCTGTGGGGCAATCTCAAGAACAAAGTATATGCAACACAACCAACTAGCATTGTAGACCTCAAAGACAGGATAACTACAGAAATACGGAATATTTCACCTCAAACTTTAAACAAAGTTAAAGAGGAGTTCTATAGGAGACTGTGCTATTGCCAACAACTAGGTGGAGAACATTTTGAGCATTTACTTTAATGTATTAAAATCAAATACATCAGGTATTTTATGTATGTGTTTAATAACTGTAAGAATAAAAATTCCACCCTGTATAATTCATAACTGACCATACATTATTTAGTTTGTTGGATTCGGTTCATTAAAAGGATTTAAAACATATGCAAATATACAGGGTGTTTCATTAAAAAAAAACACCGACTATGGCATACTTGCGTGAATCGTACATTTACCTTTATGTTTACATAACGCACAACTCAATTTAAAAGTTGACGTGTCTCGGCATTTTTTATAATTTTCTAAAATAATGACCTAAAGAATTTTATTCCATGAGTGGTTTCCACACTGTATAATTGAATATGACTGAAACCAAATACAAACAAAATATATATGGTTAAAAATCAATTACTGCAGTTCATTTCAAATCCTTTTAATCCATTTAATTTATAGAATACTAGTAAAGTGTAACCTGTTTTTTAATGTTTTTCCAATAATTAAATATCGCATGCTGGTCATATTTACTGCAGTTATTTTGATGGTTCATATATTTATATTCTTCATTACGTCGTTAAAATATGATTGCATGAAAAATACGATTTGATTTGTTTTATGGATTTATGTATAAAATGCTGTAATAATATAGTTGGAAGTTTAAATTATATTGTATATACAGTGTGTCAATTCAAAAACATAAATTTCCAATGAACAATCAAAACATCCTCAAAACTGTTTTTGGGGTTGGAAGTAACCTCCATTTGCAACCAATTCTGGAATTCAGAATGGAGTTTTGAAGGCGTTCTCTGCATCTTCTGGGACACGCAGTTCATTTTTAATTTTTTTAAAAGAAAAAAATCGTTTGGACTTAGGTCGGGACTGTGTGTGAACTTCCATTGTCTTGGTGGAGGATCATTCATCGTTGATATGTATGTAACAGTTCTTTGGTTATGCAGAGAAATGGTTGCTTAATAACCCGCTTTGACTTGAATTCTATCTCGGTTTCAGAACAAGAACGAGGTAGCGTGAATCCATTAGAGAAAGTTTGAAGTAATAAATTAACCCTAACTGAAAAATAAATCATGAGGAACAGGATACATTTAAATTTTACCATCAAGTAACCTGTGAAAGCCACAAATATATTCCGTTCTTTTGTAGTGATTAATGACGATACAATCATTATGATTTATGAAAAATTCTGTGCCATTAAGCAGCTGTGGAAAAGTATGTATGAAAATATAAACACGTATTAGAGAATCAAAGTTGAAAGAGAACGTTGGTCCGTAAATAATAGAAATGTGAATTTGCTGCCCTTTAACCTAAAAACCTAATTCCGTCGGTATTCCCTTCTTTCATGTATTTATTATTAATTTATTGATGTGATATTAAAGTGAATATTTTATACCTACACATGTACCTAAAAATCGATT
>CAJUYI010002819.1:0-27818 GCA_910591695.1 Galerucella pusilla | reverse complement strand
ACCTAACGACAAACCTTCTACGAATGCCTGCCTTCCGCTTTTAATGTACAAAATGTACCTTACGGTATACCCTCTTAAAATATATTTTGGTACGTCTATGAAATCTACTTGATTGAATGATTTATTACTCCTCGTACTTTCTGTACAGACTATATCACAACACAGTCGAACAGTTATATATATCGGACTCAATCACTGATAATTGAACATATAGAAAACAGATACGTGTGTATCTGAAAATCGAGTTTCATAATTCTAATACGAAAATTTATACAAAATAATTCTAGTTAAGAAAATATGCATAGCTATATTACTTGAGTTTTTTATTATATTTTATTAATACATTGCATTGGTAGAAATATACAGTGCGTTCACAGCTACTAGATACTAAATACAAACCTCTATTTAGCATTGCATGAACATTTTGAAAACGAAACTGATAAAGGATATCTGACTGGCCACTGTCAACTAAGGAAACACCTCCATACTATGGGGCTAGTAGACACACCTCTATGCAGGATGTTTGAACAAGAAGATGAAACTGTCAGCAGAAGTACGAACTGATGGATCACTCTAAAAATCGCTACCTGATTAACTTTGTTGGGATAAACGCGACCAATGTAATGTAAGGAGTCCAGATTCATTACCCTAAGGTTGAAGTAGGTTTTGTTTGTGAAAATTGGACTGATTATCAACAATATATTAATGATGATTAAACGTTAGTTCTTCAATGTGCTTCTTTCATTGGTAATAGAGTAATAGAGATGGAGTTTACCAAGCACCTCTAATTACGTAACTGTTATTTCTTATGCTTCTTATAAATACAAGTACAAGTAGGTCGTAGGTAAAGTATAGTACGTAACTCGTGCTGTAAAGCATTTTACGCACGAATGGAAAATTTACACACGATACCGCGTAGCGGCGAGTGCGTAGTTCCGTGAGTGCTGCGTACCACACACGTTACATAATATACTATTATATCCGATTATTCTATTAAGTGCAGTCTTTTGTGCTAGTGAAATTAAGTGGGTTCATTCGTTTTTTAAAATTCAATAATTCCTGATAACATTACCTGAAAGTCTACTGAAACTTTGGGATAAAAACATGAAGAAAGATTGTGGTTAAATTTGACGAAAATGATAGCATGATGAACACGCAGTGAATAATGTCATTGGAATTCCTGAATATTAAAAACCCAAAAAAAAATGTTTTTTTGATTTATGAAGTACCTATTTTTCATACTGTTTACATAGGATCCGTTCCTTCAACAAAACCTGTTATCTCATAAAGCAAACAACTGTGAGATAAATGTTTTTTTTCAATAACGCATGAAGTTGGGTGATGTATAAATCGATTTTCAATCCTTTGAGCCTAAAAGTGACAATATTGGATTAAAATTTCCGGAATGAGTTTTCAATAAAACTAAAAGTTATAATTGTTACACTATTTACTTTTTCGGTCAGTTCCAGCTGCTCCAATTAATCTTAATCAACAATTTGAGAAACTTGAGTATCGTGTAGTGTACCTGATGATCTATAAAGATGATTGTAATGGTGGCAGTAGACGAGTACTAATTACACCTATTCATAGATTTATGCAGAATCTTTGCTGGTGTGTTGGTATGACGACGTGAATTACGTTAATTAATAATTTCGTTTCCACAAGAAAAAATTGGAAATTGGGATCTCAATTTTATTTGTCCAGTAACCAGATTGCAAAAAGCACTCGAGAAGGAAAATCACCATCTAGCATCGCACGATATTATTACAAAATGGGAAGAATAGAGATTTTCTTTATGAATAATATTCCATATTAAGTATTTATAAAATGGAAGATACGTAGCTGCGAGTCTTCTAGTACTGATTAGTCGAGGCGATGAAGCACTAAAAAGGCTAAAAGTTCGGAATGTTTTCCCTAAAGACGGATCGGAATGCGGCTTTTTGCATTCGCTTCCAAAAATCATTTGTAAAAAATGTACCTACTTTGTATCTCTGACAAATCGGAAATTGCATCGCTGCAGCCAAAAATGTAAAAAAATGTAAAAATGTTAAAACTTTGTAAATAAGAGTCAGAACTAGCTCAAATTGGGTACTCCAGGGAATTCGAAGTCGCTGATCACTATTATGATGTTCAAATTGACCCCCGAACACCTGGAGCTCAGGAACGCCGATGAACCTCATCCCCGTGGGACTCTCCAGAAAATCACGAGGGGAACGAGAAAAACTTGGCGCCCGGGGGTTTGTCGGATGGCTGAATTTAAATATGGCATCGGCGAACACCCCCTGGATACCTGGTGCACCTGAACCTGGACCTGCAAGTCATTCCCGAAAACTTTTTTCCAATATTATATGAGAGCTGATACCGCCAAAGGGTTTAGATTCTCAAAAGGGTGTTTCAGCCCGTGTTCCAATCTGCTAGTTCATCTGGGATGAGAGAATTCAAATATTCACAGGTGGTTAGTTTGGTTTCTGTCAGTGGTCTGTCCGGAACCGTGTAATGTGACAATACCTATATCCAAATTAAATTAAATCCCCCAAAGAACCTTGAAATATCCGTAGGAGAGGTGAAGATATTCATATCTTCATGACACATAAGCGCAGCTCCTAGGACTGGCTCATTCAACAGTTACAGTAGTAGATAGTGTGTTGATTCATCTTGTGCTTGGCAGAGACAACGAACATTAACAAGACAAGAAGGATCACTCTAAGCTCCTCCCCTCGTTATGCCTATCTCGCTCGAATATCGGATGCTACTGTGTATAGAGCACCGTAAGTCTCCTACGCGCGATATGCATAAACAGGCTGTCCGTCGTAGGGATATGTAAAGAAATATACCAGTTGTCTTTTTGAGTGAGCGAATTTTCCTTAAGAAATGAAATAAACATTTACGTACTTAGTGTTTTGTGTTTGATTCTGCAAACAGAATGATGGAAAGGCAAAATACGTGGAAAAATGTATAAACAATACAATGCACTTTATAAATGGCTGGAAAATTACTATTACCTCTGCTCTGTCTTTATGGGAAACCTTAAAATGCAGGAATTATTCATTTCTTATAACAAGGAACCTTAATCAGGATTGCATTGAACATTTTTTTGGTCTTGTAAGAAATGGTTGCGGAATCTCGAGAAATCCAACCCCAATTCAATTTTGTAGGGCATACAAGAAATTATTTTCTCTAAAATATTTTAATGAGGTTGAAGGTGCCAATTGTATTGAAGATATTGATACAGTTTTTCTCAATGTAACTCCTGATATGCTAGAAGAATATAAAAATATCGATGTACCTATATTGACAAATAATAGCTCTTTAACAGTTTTCACATGCGACTATAGATATCTTTCAAGTACGGATGGCAATGCTACAGTTTACATTTCTGGCTATCTATCAAGGAAAATGTTTGCTACAACACTCTTGTAGTGCTTGCACAAAGTATAATGATAAAAAGACATTACCAAAAGAAGCAGCTGTATTTTTAGAGCATAAAGCATACTCGACTTCTAAAAACTATGGAGGTCTGAATGTACCTCCTAGTAATATTGTAGAATATGTTAAACAACTAGAAATAATCTATGTTGAAAATTTTAATAAAATTAGTTGTCACGAGAACGTTGGAGCGACCCTTAGGAAATTATATGGAAATTTACTGTTTACACATCATTGTAAAGAGTTTCCTCATAAATATTTTTTAAACCTATATATTAGGCTGCGAATTTATTTTACAATTAATTTTGCGAACCAGGATATGAAACAATCAATGAAACCTAACATAAAATTAAATATCTTGAAACGTCTTTGAAAACCGGCATATTCAATATGAAAGACTTTTAAAATTCATAGATTTTACCTCATTTGGTTAAACGCCTTTGGTTTTGGATGGTTCGTGTATCGATTCTCACAATTTTCGAATCGCGATAATTATTTTTACCAGTACCCGTATTTTACTGATGGTCTCGGATTTGAAACAACCTGTAATGACCTGTATGCATTTTATATTAGAATACCTATTCAAGTTGGCATTTGCAAACATTTTATTGTTAATTTTTATACCTACTAGTATCATCTGTAGCTTACTACATTATTACTTTTTGATGTAACTTTCATTTTTGATACCAGTTCTTTTTATAATTATGTTTAGATTCACCAATCAAATATCCTGACGATATTCCCTTTTTTATTTTAATTCCCACTAAGCGGAATAGGTTACAATAACAATTATTGCTAGATGTTTTTAAATCACCCTGGTAAGTGAACGTTTATTCATTTTAATCGCTATCTGTTTGCATCAACCTCGTATAAGCACGAGCACGTGTACGGCTCCAGGAATTTGTCGAAATCGTAGGCGCGCTTGTGTAAGCTGGACATGAAAGTTCCGACGGAGAGTGACCCTTCTTGTCTTGTTAATGTTCGTTGGCAGAGACAACACTACTTGGTGTTTTCGATCAGCCTCAATGTTCTGTATGGATGTTATCTTCCCACCATAATATTTCCAAAAATTTAATTTCCAAAATAAGTTGTGTTGAAATTAATTTCTCACATTCCAAAATTGGTTCTAGCTTGGCAGTAAACTAACTGGAAACTTGATAGTTAGAAATTGATTTCCCGATGGGTAATAAATATTAACAATCGACAATCGTGCCATTATAATTAAATTTATTACAGACTGTAGTGTGCTGATAATTTCATTCTGCAACCATATATATAACTTACCGATTATTAATAGTGTTTTCATAAAATCCATTATACCCTGAACAATTTAATTAATTTGGAAAGGGATGTAACCCTTTTGTCACTTTCTAATGCAGCCGACTGCAGTGCTTTTGAAAATTTCGAGATGGATTAATTTCTATACTAATTCAGTCCAGACTGTCTCAGTTAATATAGAAACTGTCCCAAATTTTAACTTATTATAATACAGCATGAACGGATATGAATGCAGAGAGAATTCAGTAAATAACTCACTTTCTTCAGAAAACCAGTAACTTATCCATATAATAATGGAAAAATATGGAGAAAAGATCTTGTAGGATAAGTCTGGGCGATTTCTTTGAAGACAGATCAGAATACTTTGACTTACATCTGCGACTGTGAAATGCAATATGTTGGACATACTAATTAAGAGATCTGTAAGAGTTACTTTTAAAGAGCAGGTGGCAAGTATAGGCCAAAAGTCGAGTGATTCTGAGCACGTTTTAGATCGAAATCATTCAACAAATTTCGATAGTGTAAAATGTAATGTGGAAATGTATCCAATAACAGAACTTTGGATGGAGTTAAATGTGAATAGTTTAAATAAAAACAAATTACGTATACATTATAGGTTAGGTTCCATGTAAGTGGGGCCTTCTCGCCACTTCCACTGCTATCTTCGTCTATTGTGTCTCACCCCTAGGGATTATAATTCACCCCATCAGCCTGTGCTCCTGACGAAGTCCATGGTTGTATTTGGTGATAAATTTTTTTTGAAGTCGTTCGGCACTAAGGTACTAGAACCGAATATGATATATTATCTTACCCTGCTCAAAGCTGGGTATGAGCATAGTATGTGCTACGTAGTTTCGTCCTCAAAATTACAGATCCGACTATCCGAGGTCTGGACCAGGCTCATATTCTTAAGGTGTTAATTTAATCGACAATGTCCCGTAAGCAGTCCCGACAAAATACGTTAGTTTGTTATACGCCATTTCAGGATCTGCTTATTTTTTGTACTCGAATGGTAGTATATGAAGACCTTCGAGTGAGAGAGCCCCTCGGTATGTCAGCCCAGTACGTGTAGGTTTTCCTCTCCGCCCAGGTAGCTATGACTGATTAAGCAGTGCTTTCCACAGTGCCAAAAAATGATTCAGGTCCGATGAATAAAGTCTCCCTTTTTTGCCAGAGTGCCGGCCTCCTACTTGCTCTCCACTCCACGATTTCCCGGCACCCATGTCAAAATGACTCTGTTTTCCTTGCCTAGTATTTCAAGGGATTGTAGACAGTTATATATTACATACCATCTTAGATTTTATCCTGATCGAATTCAGTGCTTTAAGAACAGCCCAGCTATCTGACAGGATGTGTTCTTTTTACAACGGGTTGATTCATCAGCTCTTTTGCAGCCAGTTCAATGGCGTATACTTCAGCCTGAAAGACTGTAGCGTACCTGCCCAGGTTGGCTGTGATTTCAACTCTGGGTTTTCTGCTGAAGATCGCCGCCCCAGCCTCGTTTCCGGTTTTGGATCCATCAGTGTAAATCACGTAGTCTGTTCTAGGAGGGAGATTTTTTCGCTATCCCATTGGTTTCTCGTGGGAATGAGGTCCACGTGAAGTTTTGTGACAAAAAGATCCGAGGGCATCCCAAGAATGTGGTGATTTTGTATTTCCCCCATCAATCCCCACTGGTCCCTCAGAGTCTCACCATTTATTTGCCTCTCCACTGATAGCATTCTATGAGCCGCTCTCCTGGCATCCTTTTCCAAATGAATGTGGAGAGGAGTTGGTTTCAGGAGGTTTCAGGTTTCAGGTATGCCGTTCGCTGCAATCCTTGCAGCTTTGCTCTAGCAGACCTTCGGTCCACCAGACTTCTGAGTCATACGTATAACCATTGGCTCTACCATTGTTTGGTAAATCCAGCAAATCCGTTTGGGGTTCATACCCCAAGATTTTCCACGTATACATTATAGTACCTTGTGTATTATAGTTTATCAGGAAAAAAAGCATAATGTGAGTTTTTTTTAGCACTGGGATACATGTGCCCGCGGATTAACCAGTTTGACGCGATGAAATCTAGTGAATTAGGATAACGAAGCACCATAGTGTTAATTTACCTTCAGCCTTTGGGAAAGATAACTTAAGTTATCGAAACTCGCTTAAGTTAGTGCAGTGAGAGTGAACTTTGTTCCCAACTTAATATGTTAATATTGTGAATTGAGTTTGCTGGAGAATTGTTTTTCACTCACTTATCTCCTTCATTTGGGAAATGAGCTGAGTGGACTATATATTTTTCCTGAAGCTGGTTTGGTTTTTCACTTACTTTCTATACCAGCGGCCTCGATTACAGGCTTAGTAGCGGAGGAAGAGGTCTGTGTTTTTATTGTAGATGGTTCTACGGTGAGTTGTAATGGAACATCAATCCATTTTATATAAAAAAATAGTCGGGAACTTGAAATACATTTTATTTGTCAAACTTGACAGACAACCAACTTATATACTAACTTACTTTTTGTTTCTATAGCGACGGCTACGTTATAGTGAGTTTATGAAATAATTATAACTGCTCACTTACTGGAACACTGGTAGATTTTTCAGTTACTTTGATAACTGATTACAAACTTGCTCCAGATATGAGAAAAGGGGGTAGGGTGAAGGCATGCAAGTTCGAATACAAATGGTTTGTTTTCGAACATTTACTATTTTGGTGAATAATTCCCACGTGGGTTCCACTCTTCTCTTCATATTTGTTTTGAGTTTAGTTATTATATATTCCCCTTAGTTATTGAATGGCCTGTTCAACTATACAATGCTTGACGTTATTCGAGTTTTGAGTACAATCGTCTTAATCGTTCACAGTTAAGGACGTGACTGTTTGTTTTTGGATTCCAAATTACATTGTATTTTATTCATAAAATGTGCGACAAATTAAATCATTACAATCAAAAACAAATTTAATCAACCTTTTATGAGAGAGTTAGGTACTCAAGTACCGGAAAATAAACCTCCAATATTGGCGTTTAAGTTTAATCTTGTTTGACGTCCTTAAAATCGATGGTGCTCACCAATTTAAAATTGAAAACCAGTTAGAATCTAAACTAACTCTTAACTACTCAACTCTTTTCAGCATTGTGAGTTATTTCGATTGCATTGCTTTTACTGGCGTCAATGTCAAATCAAGATCGATCACCCACACAACAATGCGTTTCTTATACAGGGTGTTTCAAATAAAGGTGACATGTTTTGGAAGCTGATACATTCAGTGTACTTGTTTTTAAACCTGCCTCTCATAGAGGGCGCTAGTTAGACGGATTTTAACAAGTAGTATTAAACATAAGTTTTATAAGGTTAGATTTATTAATCAAAATTGAATTTTAACAACATTACATTAGGTAACAAAAGCCATTGAATTGTAACAAAGTAAATTTAGAGAGTTATTTTAACTTTTATAAGGTCAAGCAGTAATAGTGCCGCCCTTATAGTGACATATACACATGCGGATTTGATGTTTCAGATAAGGCAAACATTATTAAGATTAGTGCTTGTCCTTATTTGTGCGCCATTACTGCAATGCACTATCCCGACTTTATTTCATGTTTTATATTTATATGTCACAATTTGTATGTGATCTGTGTCATCTGTGACACAACTAGACTGGACACAACCTAACTTTGAATAATAGATTTTAATAGATTGAATGAATATAAAATAATAATAATAATAATAAATATTTTCCAATGAAGATAAAAACGAATTTACTTAAAAAAGTAAGGTTCCATTTAAAAAAACAGTACCCACCTTAATATAATGTCATTATAGAGTTCCATGTTTCAATAACTCCAAATTTTAAGTTTGTTTTAAGGTCGAGCACTATTTATTTAAGGTCATCACAATTACTGCAAAGCAGTAAATTCGTGTTTCCAATAACTCCCTTTTTAAACTCTCCCATGCAAAACTCATAATTCCTTAATTTAGATGAACAGAAAATATTTATAAAAATATATAATCGATTTTTGAGATCTTTGAAGCGTTCTATACTAACAAGTTACTGTGTAAACCGACAAGTAAGCATTAGAAAATCCAAATCATTTTGAACCCTTATTATTTATAAAGTGTTTGAATCTTAAGTATTTTCTTTGTCTATAAGTACCCACATTTCGGTATTTTGTACAAAGTTGCAAATGAACAAAGGCTCTTAGAACAGCGTTCGTAAATAATTTATCCACCCTTTATGAGCATCGTCAGTACTTATAAAAGAAGCAATTTTATCCCACAGGATATGTTTTTCGACTACCTACCACATCTTCAGTTTTTTCTATAAATATCTGAGTAGTCTCACTACGTTACTATGATCGGGATTGTTTACAAAGTTTTATAAGAATAAATAAGGTATTTATGGTAGTTTACTGACAAAATTATATATTCTTGAAAAATATACAATACGGTCCTTATAAAAAGAGTAAATACATTATCTAACGAGCCGGTGATTTTAGGACAATATACGTAAACCACTAGATTTTTATATTGTGACGTCAATTAAGTATTAAGTCAATGAAACTAACTTTTTGATTTTTCTCTGCGTCACCAACTGCTTTTTAACATACTTTAACAAGTTGGAAGAGAACTGTCTATTCCTTATGAAACAATTCAATTGTATCCTCATTAAGAAAAATAAATGGCATCCGTATAAATTTTACTGCGTACATTTGAGAGAAACTGACTAACCTGAAAGAGGCGGATTTTTTTTGTAAATCAAGAAGACCCAAATATAAAATATCAATTAATTCGAAAATATATAAGCTGGAAGTAATGAGATATTGTCAAAGGACTTGGAAATGGGTATAGGATTATTTGAAAAATAAAATAAGAAATTAAATATACAGGGTCTTTAATTGAAAAAAAATGAGATTTACGAAATTTTTTGTAACATAATTGAAGTGAAAATTAAGAACACTCAGCATGAAGCTTGATGGTGTGGGAGTGTCGCAAGGCTTTCAAAAGACTGGGTAGTCATAATGAGTGACCCTAGCATGGGTACCAGGTCACTAATGAGGCGGCGCCAGACATGCGGCATTCGGCGAATACCGAGCGACTGCTCGCCAAGTAGCGAGTGTGTGGACGGGTTGATCGCTACTTGCCGATGACCAATTTTAGTATTTGTGTAGTGCTCGCGTAGTTCCCGTTGTGTGTCGGTCTTTCGAAGCAAAATCAAAGGAAACGAATATTTGCCGTATAACGCTCTGAATCCGCATCCAACGAATGGCGAATATCTGGTTTAGGTGCTTGTCATTTGGCGCACACCTTGCCAAATAACTCAACTACTTGCTACTTGGCGAGCAGTCGCTCGGTATTCGCCGAATGCCGCATGTCTGGCGCCGCCTTATAAGGCAATGAAAAGCAACGGAGGTCGTGATAGGGCCAGAACCTTCCTGTTGAATTGCTAAATGGCTAACTAAGGAAAGCATCCACAAATGGATAAACAACCAGACGTTGCGCTGGTATATGAAACCTCAGGACAAAGGTACGCTAAATTATTCCTTAAAAGCTCTTCGGTCAAACTGTCACACGACCCACTATGCCAAAGTCGAGAAACGACGAGGATGATGGTGGGAATGCTCACCAGATATTGTAGGCAGAGGTAACAAATGCACACAATTGGACTAGCAGATGACAGCCTGTAGGTTCAGCCAGGATGGAGACTAAACCACGGAGCACATATTCTGTGAGTGCGAAGGCCTAGCAAGGGTGCGGTTTCACTTACTCGGAGAAGAAATACCGAGGGCAGAGAGCTACGCAAGGGAGGTGGTATCCAGACTGAAGAGTCTAATGAAAAGAATAAAGCTAAATATCGAGCTGTAAATATAGGGAGGACCACAATAGATCTACAAAGGTCTCAGTGGGATAAGACAAAGAGCCACTCCAATTCTACTTAATCTAATGAATCTTGATTGGAATGGAAAATAGTTTATTGCGATAAGAATTATCCAAGAAATATAACCTAAAACATCAACTTTCGCTAAATAATAATATTTTTTATTCCGAAAAATCCCCTAATACGAAATTTCTTAATTTTATCATATATACTTTTTGAGAAACGCCCAAGGGCAGATCGTCGTGAACAGCCATGTATATTATATCCCTCTGACAATAAAAGCAGATACTTGTTTTGAAAGTTTAAGCTGACAATTAGGAAAGTGCTTCATAACATCTGTGCCCCATAATAATAATAATAACTTTGTTCGAGCAGAAAATACAAACCAGTTAGCACCAATAGAATGACCCAATTTATTCACTTGACTTTGCACTTTGCACTCGGTGAAATTGGGTCACATCATGGTGCTGGATGTATTGTAATTCCTGCTTGAACGTAAACAAACAATGTAACTCAAGACGATGTTTGAAGTCGAAGTCGAAGTATTAATAACGATTGACTGTTTGGTATCTCATTGAAAAGGCCCACATTTAGATTACTCTAGATTCTTAAATAGTATGAATTTGAAAAATCTATGTAAATAAAAATATTTCTCAATTTGGTTGAAATTGACTTTAAATGTATTTGGTATTGGGGAAGTTCACACAGAATTTTCAATATGAAAGTCTGTACCTGTTAATTTTTTATTGAGAAAAGGAATATCCCGATAAAACATCCACACAAAGTGGAGATATATTAAAAATAACAAAGTTGTTGTTCACTTTCGGTATAACTGGATAGGGCATGTATGTCAAAATATTTTCCATGAACTCGCCATAACTTGTTCTTCATTTATGCATATTGGTATTGAAATCGTGTAAGTAGTCAAATTGAAATCCGCTTAAACCCTTCTAAGAAATATAGTTCCAGCCTGTGTCGCTCAGAACATACATCGTGTTCAAAACCGTTACAAAGGAAATTTAGCGAACGGCCACTGAGAGTGAATTTTCTCTCTCCGGTACTCCCTGACGTCACTCGTCATATAAATATGAAACGCGCCTTAATACATCGGTCATTAGATTATTAGGGTCAATTTGGTTATTATTCATACAATATAATATAATATTTTACCTGATCAGATATAATTTGATTCTGTGGGTTGTTAACTTCGTGATTTTCTCTATTTATTACCTTTTTCTTGATCAATAATTCTTTACATATATAATATTGGATAAAAAATATAGTTTAATTCTGTGGGTTATTATTGTATGTTTTTGTGGATTTTGTGCTATTCGCTACCCTAATTGTTGGATCACTAGAACAAGAAAACTTAGGTATAGACCGTAAATGTTCTCCATGTGTGAAGATAAGTAACTCAATGTGTTTGGAAAATAAACTGTTGAAAATAAACATGGATTTTATTTCAAGAAGTGATTTCACGTTCAATTATAAGTGTCTCGACTTATACCTAGTCTACCCCGAACGGGAATGGATATTTACCCCACTTTCGTTCACCCCCACACAGTTCACGTTTTGTTGTACCGCACCCTTTGACTGTGCCAAGAATATGAAAGCTACACATGAGTATTACCGCTGACTAATCAATTTAAATATCAAGGAGAGTGAGAGTGAGAGTGAGGAATTACCTCCATAGCTCTGGTGGCTGTGGTTCTCATGGCACCTGTTATGTCGAGATATGCTATTCTTTGAATTTGATCTAATTTTAGGCTAGCTGTGGTTTGTTATACTTTTGAATCCCAAACTACATCTCTAGGTAAGCATGTGGGCATCCCCAGATGCTTAACGAGGTCATGGTTAAAAGGGTGGTTGAAAGAACAACACAATAAACACTGGAAGAATACGACCAGGCAAATACATGGGAAGAAATTCATAGAAGAACCATCAGAAAAAGTAGCGAAAGAACTGCTCTCAATGAGCAGGAACAAACTACGCACCATAACGGGGCTACTTACGGGACACTTTCCCACAAAGGAGCACCTAAACAAAATAGGGCTGTACAACGGAGACCTTACATGCAGAAGATGCAAAAAGAATACCGAAACAGCTCTGCATGTACTATGCAACTGTGAGTCGCTGGACCACAGAAGGCAGAAACTGTATGGTAGACCCCAAATTACTCCAGAAGACTTCTACAACCAACCAGCAAAGAACCTGTATGAGCTAATACAGGGAACGGAATGGCTTAATAGGTTGTAGTCAGAACACTAGGAGTATCCACAATAAGCCCAGGAGGCTGAGGTGGTACCGGAGAAGGGACGGCTCCTTAGAAAAAAAAGCATGGTTCTTATGATGGCCTTATAGATCCAAGTGACGATCTTAGGTGATAGTCCCCAAGTATGCTCTACGGTATCGTTCATCATATATAAAGTGAATAATAAACAGTTCAAAGTAATTTATAGGACATAATGAATGTGGGCCACAAATTATATACATCCATTCGATACTACCTCAAGTCCCATTATTGATTGTCTAGTTGTCAAATTTTTTCGTTGTGTCAGATAGGGACCAAAAATTATTTAATTACTAATCAATCTTGACAACGGTAGCTGGAACGCTACCGAAACGTCGAAATAAAAAATATAAAAACATTCTTGTGGTTTGATTCCAAAAAAATCAGAGAAAAAAGATTAATTAATGCCACAAGGAACGTACAGAAGATATCAAGTCCCAAATGTCCATATCGGAAAAGTGTAAGCCTAACTTATTTTCTCTTGCTGTTTCAATAAAGTTTCAAGGCTCTTGAATCCCAAGTAGATTTCCCCCCATTCCAGAATGATTCTTTCGCTTTTTGTTTGATGGTTTTATTTTGGTGGTAGGAAGTATTGTAAGAAACGTGACAAATTGAAAATTTCAACTCTGACAATTATTAAATCCTCCGGAACCAACATTTCACTCTTTATTTTTCACAAACCAACCGTTATTATTATTAATTATTTTATTCGAAATTCGAATATTTCAATACGATCGCGCAAAAAATGGTATATAAGCATTTCGAACGTTAAGGATAATACCGGTCTCCAGCAAAATTAGAGGCTTCGCTACGCTCAGCCTCCAAACATTGCTGTCGACCGGTAAACAACCCTTACCATTCTTGATACTCAATATACTATAAAATTGCCACATACGAACGAAGCTATAAAACCATAGATAACCCGCTGTATTTTCGGCTTTTCACTCTACGGTTATATGTAATAGTCCTGGCTTTTTCGTAATCCATTCACTTTTGGACCCTCACTTTGTTGAATCTACTCCCATTTCTATTTTAAAATGAAACACTGAATTTAGAGTTGTTTATCATTGAAGTGGAATCAATTAGAAACTTTTAGTTTCATTTAAAATAGAAATGATAAACTACCGACAACAATATATATCAGATTATACTTTAAGACGGATAAATATGCCAAGATGAAAAGTGCAGATCTTTTCAAATTTAAATTGAAGTGTCTCTGCAAGTAGACTGCAGTTTGATATAAATTGCAGTCTTTAAGGGAACAAATTAAAGCTCCAACCTGAGCAGTCAGTATTTTTTTGGATATCTGTGAAGTTGGTGGAAGTGGTTGACGGCTAATTGCAGCATCTTTTTATAATCATGATTCATGCTTCTTCGAGTATAATGACGTATATTATTCATCAGTGAATAAAAGGTGAATTTAATGAGCAGGTCACATGACTCGGATAATTAGAACGTATATCACAATATCATTATTACCACGACCAGGATTCGGACACTTTGCCTACAATTCTCCATTTCACGTAGTCTGGAGGTAAACGGTCATTTTGAACATTCAATGAAACAAAATGTTCGTCAAATCCCCATATTTTTCGCTTCAGCTTATGGCAATTTATGGAAAAAGAAAGGATAGTGCTAGGTGCAGAATTTTACGCTGAACTCGATGGTAAACAAATATATAGGGTGTCCTATTAAAAAAAGCTGTACTCCCGCTTAGGCTGAACACCCAGTATATCCCAAAATATTTTACAAATGACAACAACTTTTAATGGAAACATTTCTTTGTATTTTTTATTCTAAGTAAGTTATTGCCACCCTGTATCTATCCATGGGTGCCGGAAGGGAGAGCAAAGCACTTGCCCTCCCTGGAAAATTGAATATCCAATTTTGATTATTTACCAAAACAAAATGCTATACAACAACAATTGAAAGATCTTTTAGTACCCTTCGTCGTGTAAATACTTGGCTAATATCAACAATGTGCGAAGAAAGGCTTTCTGGTCTCTGAATGCTCAGTGTTCACCGAGAATTTGTGAATAAAAATAAAAACATAATTATTGAAAAAATAATAGATCGGTTTGCACAAAAGAGGAGAAATATTCTATTACTTTTCTCCCAGTAGAAATGTACATGTATATACAAATGTATTTTTTATAAAAGGGCATATACATATTTTCAACATTAGAGTTCAAATCAACCATATATGCTGCCCCTTCCGCCTATATTGGACCCTTCCGGCGCTCATGTATCTATCTATAGTACAATAAACATTTGTCAAACGTTCGGAATAGTAAAAAAATAATATGGATGTTGGAAATTAATAGACCCCAACATATTTCGTGGCCATGATCTGAAAGCGTTTTTTTTATAAACTACTTCGGCAAAAATGTCTCTCTTTTAAGGACATATTTCTAAGTACTTATGTGAAGCGAAGGGAAAAAACAAGTGATGGGGCGTCTGATTAAGGTCACTTCCGCAAGAGGAAGGAAAATATTATAGACGAAATGTTAGGGAACTTTCTGAAGCTGAGTGATTAGAGCGACTATCGGACAAAAATGTTTTTATTTCAAAAGCCATTCAAAATATTTATCTTGGAAAAAATACATCTAACTATTAACTACAAGAAAGCGTTCCCAAAAAATAATAGTTTATCATTCATAACGCCTAAAATGGTATAAAGGGTGATTCATTAGTGCGGTAAAGTCCAATATCTTGTAAAGCTAGATTTTTAAATGGGACACCCTGTTTTCTACTTGAATCTTATTTAATTTCTCTATTGCATTGATATAAGTTTGTACGTTCCTGTCCTTACGTAATACTTATATTACGTTATGCTGTACGTCTGTCTATTCCTCGTATTTGTCATTTTCACTTGTTTGGCCAAATAAAACCTCAGCCATATTTACTTAATCACTTAATTCACTAATTTACAGATTGCGATAAGTCTATTTGAGCCATGCGATATACACAAGTGCGACAAGGAAAATATGAGAAAACATTTGAAAGAGAGAGAAGAATAATTGTGCGCAGTCAGCTGTTGTCAAATGTATTTATCTGTAAAAGTTATTCCCAATTCTGGTCGGCACTAATGTTAAATACCAAAATTGTTAAATCGAAAGCAGTGTATAGATTTTATTTATTACACATTGTAATTTGTCCATTCACTTTCTTGTACTATATTATTTTATTTTGATCTGTGTTGATCTCACTTATTTTTCAAAAGTCAATAATATTACCAATCTCGAATTTCTCTCAATAAATACGGCGTTATCCCGTATTAAAAGTTAAATGCAAAATAAGATAATTATTTCTTAGAAAGTACCAAACATTTCAAACTGGCAACGCTGTTTTCATATCAGATTGGTAGCTGGAACTGAAAACACGCCCAACGCTGACTTGTCGTACTTGTGTAAATCATATGGCTCGAATAGACTTTTCACGATCTGTATATAAACTATATGTACAAAAGCTTAAGCATTACAAAAATAGTGACATTTAATCTGTTCAATCCCACGGTTATACATACATATAGACTGTCCTTTCATTACCACATTGCCCTATTTCCAAAAACCAGGCTTCTTTGTTTCCCCGAACCCTTAATTAACTTATCACATCATCATGTTTTTAACTTTGACCATTTGTATAAGGAGATGGGATAAGACAGAACTCGGTTCCAAGTGTGGTGACATAAATATGCACCAATGGTTCTTGTATAATAAATATAATTTATAAGAAATATGAAATATAACAGAGACGCAACAGTTCCGGTAAGTATACTTGCCGTAATAGATATTGTGCGAACTTAAAGTTGTCGGCTCTTTGTTCGACTGTAATTCGATACGATACCGTCATAGTCCGCAATATAAATTAAAGGGGATATACGATTAGATATCCGCATTAAAATTATTACGTCCACTATACGTAGTTGTTTGTCATAAGTTGAGCGGCAATTGGCTCGAGATAAACATTTTAAAGCAATGTACGGTCCGGATAGTAGTTGTTTCTTCATAGTTGACTGGCCAATTTTTGAGATAAACTTTTTAAAGCTATGCAAGTGGTAGAAATAGTATGAAAACTTTTCTTTGTATACTTTCATTGATTACATCTCTTAAATATTTTTCTGTTGTCTGTACGTATAACAAGATTCGCAAGAACACTATAACAATCAAAATTTCAACTCGAGATTTAGTTTTTGTTGAATAATATCATCAGCACGCTGCGTTAAAAGCTTTTTAAATCACTTAAATGTTGTTTTAATTGTTTCCTGGAATAGTAAGTGTCTCATAATAACTGCAACAAGAGACTTAATTATGCAAAAGTTTCAAGATATCAGAATAATAAAAAGAAGAATGTTTTGTATGAAAGCAATCAGGAAAGAGAATGAATAATTAGAAATTCTAAAGTATTGAGAATTATTTTAGATACTTGTACAGTAAAATTGTTATCCAATGTAGATTACAGACCGAACATCACATAACATTTTTTTTTCACTACTAGCTGTGAAGTTGACAATTATTGCTTCTGCTAGCCGACTGAGGAGTTGAATTTCTCTATTGGTGGTTAATAATTTTCTCTATTATTAACTTAGGTCAATAATGGACAAAATAGTAGTTCAACAAAAAAAAAGAGAAAAAAAAAAAGAAAAAAAAAACACATATAGGTACCTACTGGAAAAGACAAAAAATATAAATGGAAAAAAAGGAAAAAAAAAGAATTATATTACTACATATGTATTATATTGAAAAAAAAATTGGTTGGGATCCATACTTACTCTTCTTTAATAAAGAAAAAAAAATTAACTAAAATATATTCGGCTAATGGAGTCTCTCCCTGGTCATAAACAAACAAACAAAAATAGTTCAACAAAAACTTGTGCAACATAATTTTGTATACCCAGAAGAATATCTGCAACAAATTTGCTGCTTGAAATTACCTATAAAGATAAAATTATTTGAATAAAAATGCCATTAGCTTAGAATTCGCGCTCAACTGAAAATGACTGATGACACAACGAGTACGTTCATAATATATCGAAAACTCGAGTGTACTTGTCAGTCAGACGACGAAGTAAACGCTTCTCGTGGTGTGTTTGTGGATTATTTTCAATTTTTATCTTAAATTTGGCTAGTAGTGGAAAAAATGGTATAAATATACACCATGGTGTTGAAGACATTATAAGCGTTTACCCCGTCGTCTGCCTGACAAGTACACTGCCAGTTCTCGATATATTCTGAACGTACTCGTTATGTCATCAGTCATTTTTGGTTGAGTGCGAATTTTGAACTAATGGCGTTCTTATTTAAATAATTTTATCTTGATAGGTAATTTCAAGCAGCAAATTTATGTTAAAGACCTCTTGGGTTTACAAAATTATGGTTGATAATAAAAAAAATTATTAACCGCTAATAGAGAAATTCAACTTCTCAGTTGGCTAGAAGAAGCAATAATTGTCTTCACAGCTAGTAGAGGAAAAAAGATTTTTCTATAAAGGAGAGATAAATAAAGGCATAGGTACAAGAACAAATTTTTGAGTTTGATATTGTGGGAATACACCGTAGTACTATTTATACGATATCGACCGAAACAGGCTTATATTCGTGAAATAATGTATACCTATGTGTCCTGGAATCCCAGGATATATCTAATCAAATAAAGTAGCGTATAATTAGCCAACTAATTTTGGAACCGGTATAATAAATATCACAACTAAACTAGAACAGACTAATTAAATAACCCTGTACAAGCGGCGGCACATTTCTGAAATATAATTTCATACAAAGATGGAAAGTTTGTTCTTCGCATCTAGTGTACCAATTTATTTTCGGAATTTATCGCAATACGAGGTTTCTATTGTAAAATGTAATATTATATAGTTGCGTAACTTTAGTTATTTGAGTTGTCTGTTAAACAGTGGTTTAGCCGACAGAGCTGATCTATTTCAGAGTTGTAATTACTGGAATGTGCTTTTGATGCTCTATTCATGGATATTGAAGTTAAATTGTTAAAAGTTATGTTGTCAAATCCTTTTGGATCAACTGTGAACATTTGTTCAACCTGCTATAGAAAGAAGAAGTTCTCAGGCGTTTCCTTCACCAAGCTTTCCAAGGAGTAAAACAATCTAGATCTTACGACCAATGCTTCCAAAGATGAAAAATGTTTTGGCTGCGCTGGTTAAACCACAAACTTAATTGTACCAGCATACTGATTTTCCAGATCCTGTACTTAGTATCTATACCGAATAATTATATTGATAGTTCATTCGCAAATGCAGCAGAATAATAAATCTTCGTAACCCTTGCAAAAGGACCCTGTAGAGCGCACAGAAATTTTAATTTTCATAGGATGTGAGCGTAAAACGAGAATTCAGCAATAGGTATTTGTTTAATCCCAGCCAGACGTATCAGCCGATCAATAGTCACTAAAATTGAGAAATATTAAGAGAAACTGGTCATGAATATTCAAAACGCTCGACGTTCTACGATATCAGAGAATGTGAAACTTGATGTTTTATTTAGTGTTGAAGATGATCTCATAATACTTCACGCCTAATGGCAGCGGACACACACTTATCTCAAAAGTATATATCCCTTGTGTCATATCATAAATTTGTCCTTTAGAAAGGGTATCTTCCCAGCAAGGTTGAAAAGTGCAGTAGTAAGGCCAATTTTCAAAAAAGGTGATCATTTGTTATTAGATAACTATAGACCAATAAGTCTTTTGTCATGCTTCTCAAAAGTATTTGAGATTGCTATGTGTAGAAGACTTCTACCATTTTTAGAAAAAAATAAAATTATCACAAATACTCAACATGGGTTTCAGAAACGGAAGTCAACTATAACTGCCATTTTCAATTTTGTGGAGAAAATAATGAACTTCTTGGATTCGGGAGTTTTTCTGGATCTGACGAAGGCTTTTGACTGTGTGAACCATGAAATATTTCTTAATAAGTTGTACAAAATGGGAATACGTGGAAGGGCACATGACTGGTTTAAATAATATGTTTTAAATAGGTTTCAAAAAGTGTGTTTAAAACACGAGTCAACTGATTATTATTCAGATTCCAAACATATTGAATTAGGTGTTCCACAAGGAAGTGTACTAGGACCTATTTTGTTCATACTGTATATAAATGACCTGCCAAATATTATCACAGATACTACGATCGTTCTTACAAATTATGCTGATGACACAAACGTTTCACTAGCAAAAACAGCTCATTGCTACGGAACTTAACAAAAACCAGTTGTATCCTCTTCAAGCATAGTCGTAATAAACAGAAATATCCTGAAGATATCTCCATTTGCAGCAATCAGCTACAATATTCTAATTCAACAAAATTCTTAGGTTTAATATTAGATGAACACCTGAATTGGATAGAGCATGTGACTTATCTCTGCAGTAAACTTAGTAAGGCATGTTTTGCTTTAAAACAAATAAAAAATGTTGTTGATCAGAGATATCTAATTTGTGCATACCATGGTTTGTTCAATTCCTTGATGTCTTACGGAATTATATTTTGAGGTGGTTCACACAGTAATGAAGTCTTCGTTATCCAAAAAAGAGCAGTACGAATGTTGGGTAATTTAAAATTCAGAGAAACATGTAGAGGACACTTTTAAACGTTTCAAACGTTTAAAGTGATCAATAGTGTTTATGCTTATACTTATGAATGTATCTTATTTGTTTTTAAGAATAACAGTATTTTTGATAGATGTCTAAAAGAACATTATCACAAAACAAGATTTCGTGCGATAATTTTATTATACCTGTATATAGAACTGCTCTTCTGGAAAAAGGGATGCTTTTACAATTGTATAAAATTTTATAACATGTTACCAATGGACTTGAAAAATATAAAAAACACAGTAACATTCAAAAAGAAAATAAAGTAAATTCTAGTTTCTATAGAGCCATATTGCTTGGATGACATAAATGAAGCCAATATCCGCAAACACTACGAAATATGTTAAGTACCTACTTGTGTATTGTTGTTGATTGTACGGTTTTTATGTTTTTAATATTTTTATTCCATTGTTCATATTATGTACTTGACATGTACCACACAATTTTCTAAATATGTAACTATGTATTCTGTAAGATTGTCCCTGGTATAAATAAATGAATTTTGAATTTTTTTGAATGTAGACGAAAAGTACCGTCTGTACAAAATTTAGTTACATTAAGAACTCAAAGGTGATCCTAATCGCCATATGCAGTTTTGCAACAATTTGCAGGATTTAGGTAACCGCAAACCACGTTCTATTGAACAAATTAGTATTCAATTAATAGTCAAAAACGCAGATATTGAAGTAAGAATAATCCTCATTCGATTACTAGATGTCATTCTCCACACCACTCACAAGTATACACCACACACAATTATCGGTTAAAAGGTAATGTTATCTGTAATTTCTGCAAACAGAAAGATATACCAGTCCTATTTAATACGATTTAAACCTTACTAAAAATATTTAAATATGCAAAATTTTATTATCAAAAACATTATAATTGAAAACTGTTCTCCTAAAAACACAGGAAATTTATTGGCATTGACACATGACAAGTGGTTTTGAGGATCCTAAGAAATCGTGTTCGATTTGCTCAAAAGTCGTGACGACACGCACAAGTGCTTGAAGCCCAAATAAACGAAAGCAACAGTTATTTATCTATGGAGTTACTCTACAGTCGTATTGGGTTGGATAGGTATGTCTGTTACCTTGCTACAGACTTTTGTAGGTAATAGAGTTTCTCAGATACAGACTCTAACAGATATAGCAGACTGGAGACATGTCAGAACTGAACACAACCCAGCTGATATATTATCTAGGGGAATGTATCCTCAACCACTAATAGAATGCTCTAAATGGTGGAAGGGGCCGTCGTGGTTGGAATTATGTGAATCAGAATGGCCAACTCCTTTGGATTTGCACTCGGTAGATGTGCCAGAAATCTCAAAAGATCAACGTTGTCAAAATAAAAACTATCCATTTTCATTTTGAATCTTTCAGCATTCTTGACAGATTAAGGAGAGCTTTAGTTCACATTTTTAGATTTATAGACAGATTTAGAGGTAAAATCAATGTAGCAGGAACGATTGGAGTATATCTTATAAAGAATTAAATCATGCAATTAAGGTTTTAGTAAAGGTTGCTCAACATGAATGTTTTGGACAAGAAATTGATGACTTGTCAAATAGGAATTATTCAAGCTTAAGTCCCTTTTTGGATGAATCAGGATTCTTAAGGGTGGGAGGAAGGCTTCACCTATCAGATTTGAAATTTTCTAAAAAACACCCTTTATTGTTAAAGGCTAGTCACAAATTCAGTCACATGTTATTTGAATTTGAGCATAAAAGATTGTTACATCCTGGGCCCCAACTTTTACTGTGTTTTATTAGAGATACATATTGGGTATTGGGAGGAAGAAATTTTGCCAGAAAAGTGGTACGTGGGTGTATGAAATGTTTTAGAGCAAAACCTTCACCCATGGAACAAATAATTGGCGTATTACCTAGGAAACGTGTTAAACCTGCACCACCCTTTTCGGTGACAGGAATAGATTATGCAGGTCCACTTTCCATTAAAAAAAGGTATGGTCGCGGATCAAAAATTTCGAAATGTTATGTGTGCATTTTTATATGTTGTATTGTCAAGGCAGTTCACTTAGAAGCGGTATCTTCTCTGACCACAGAAGCTTTTCTCGCTTGTTTCAGACGTTTTGTTGCACATCGCGGAAAACCTTCTGAGATATTATCTGATAATGGTTCTAATTTTATTGGCGCACGTAATGAGTTACGTCATTTAGCAGAATTTTTTAGAGCACAATCAGAATCATTGTCTACCGCAATTAATAATGATGGGGTGGATTGGAAATTTATTCCACCCAATTCTCCAAATTTTGGCGGTTTATGGGAGGCAGGGGTTCGTTCTTCAAAACACCATTTGAAAAGAATTGTTGGTAATTCAAGTTTAACGTACGAAGATTTAAGTACTGTACTAGCTCAAATAGAATCAGTTTTAAACTCCCGACCTCTAGTCCCAATGTCATCTGATCCTAATGACTTGGACGTGTTAACCCCATCCCATTTCCTTATTGGTAAGAGGCTCACCTCATTGCCAGACCCTTATCTAAAAGATATACCACTCAATCGATTATCAAGATGGCAGCATTTACAAATGCTATACCAGCATTTCTGGCGTAGATGGTCAACTGAATACCTTGCAGGGCTTCAGAAGAAAACTAAGTGGACTAACGATACCAAAAACAATTGGACAATTAGTAATCATCAAAAATGAGAATTTACCTCCGCTTCAATGGGCGTTTCCCGATGGGAAAGTATACGTGTAGCAAAAATAAAGACAATTAATGGAGAATTTACACGAGGAATTTCCAAATTATGTTTAGTACCAAATCAAGACATTGATTGAAGTGCCCTTCAATGGTGGGGGGAAATGTTTATGAGTTGGGGTAACCGAGTACTGACTACAACTGAAAAAATAGACATTATTTATCTGTTCTCTACGCACGTTGATATAATTTTTGACACAATTCATAATTTAGTATACTTAACTAAAATTGTAATATTTATGGTTCAATAAAAAGTTCTTACTTTTTGGAATTGGTGGATTTAATTATTAAATACTGGGAGAATTCCCAACAAATAGAGGTACTCTATAATAATTATTATTCCGTATTATGTATACGGGGTGTCTAAAAACTCTTCTGCCAAACACAAACTACCTACAGATAGTAAATAGATAGATAGTAATATAATAAAATTTGAATGCAATGTTTCAAATCAATGATCTACTAGCATAACCTAACTTTCTATATTATAAAACAATCACCAACTAAAATTTATGAAAATCGTGCAAACCATTTCAGAGATAATTGAAGCGTTCTGTTCTTCAAACTCTATAAAAAAAACTAAACGAAAAACTTCTACAATAGGTTTTTGGTGAAAACTGGAAATTTCTATATCTCTTATTACAAGAAACATACTTGAAAGTACAGTTAAAGTATCTGCAAAAGTTTTTAAACACGTTTTCAATTGGTTCTCACTTGGAAGAGAATATTCAAGTTTGTTTGAAATTATCAGTTAATTATATACAGGGTGACCAGAAACTTTATATTAAAAATGCTGGAGCGGGTGAATGAAGTAAAAATTATGTTAGAATTTTTGTAATAATGACTGTATAAAAAGTATATAGAATACAGAATGTATTATGTACAGAGCTAATCCAGCTATCTAAATAGTGTGTCGAGAGAGGGGGTGTGAATAGAAAGTTTAAAAATGTGTATAGAAATGCCAAAAATGTGTATAGAACGACCAAAAATGTGTATAGAACGGCCAAAAATGTGTATGGAAAGCTAGTCGACGGTAGCTGAATATACTCTAAATCGCCCGTGTGGACAAAAAAACCACTTAATGATTATGGAGAACAATGCGCCTGTCACCTCATCTCTCGCAGACCGGTGAATATTGAAAGTATCCAACATATCAAACAAGCCGAAATTATAGAAGACGGTGACTTCAACTCCCAGTATAACCTACGGGCTGGTGCTGGAAAGAAAATAAAGGGAAGGGTCCTTGACTTTCAACTTGATGCCATGACCACCGACACATGAGACCAACAAAATGGACACAGAGGATATCATATACCTATCTAAAAAAACAGAATCGTCTGTTCAAGTGATCAGTGAAACAATCAAGCAAGGTTAAATGTAAGTAATAATAAATAATAACACTCAAATATGAAATATTATCGGCAAAGATGACGTTTCACAATCTCGTAAACAACTTATTTCAAATTATTATTCTGATCGGTTTGGCTATAATGACTATTTGACATCCAGAAAAAATGAATGTACATATTGCTTTCGCCCAAAATTCGTTTTGTATGTTATCAATTTCCAATGTTCGCATTTTATCGGTGTTGATGGGTAATATTACGGAAGAAGCTCATTGGTCAAGTGCAGATCAATATAATTTGATAAATATCACGCGCCCCCAAAAACTGTTTGAGAAATTTTAGCAATCCATTAATCCAGGCTTTCCGAGGTTTTCTAAATACAATTAACGGACTGATAGTAATCTAATACGACCCAAAGAAAACTGCGTCAGTCTAGTGCGAATGAGTAACTTGAAGAAGGGACAAATATAATGCTTCCCTTCCTCAGTACTACCACACTGTACATAGACAAGCAAGAAGTGACACTTTGGTTCAATTCTACTTCAATAAATAGGTAAAAAGCTAAGTGGGACATCTACCCAATTTTGTTATTTTGTTACCGGCTATTTCCACTAAGAAATAACATTCCGCAAAGTTTAAACTGGCAGCCAGACTCTACTTAAAGCTATCAGCAATCCCACAACTAGGTCTAAACTGGTAAAGAACTGTAAAGAATCCTTAACATGCATGAGACAACAAAGTGTCTCTAATATATGGGTGCCGGCACATGAGATTGCAGGGAATGAAACGGCAGACCAGTTAGCTAAATAAGGTTCTAAAGGAGCCTTCACAGGTCCGCAACAATTTTGTGGAATCACAAAGGATTACATAAGAGGAAAGTCGGGAACTGGCTAATTAAGGAGCGCCAACTCAAATGAAGGCTGACACAAGGACACCTCCATACTAAGAGTCTACTGAATAAGTAAGACAAGGAACTCTCGTCCAGGCTGTTGAAACTGGCTAAGAAAAATTTGAAGACAGTTACCGACCTGGTGACTGGATACTGTACCCTGAGGAAGCATTTGCACAGGATTGGCAAAGTTAGTGAACCTATGTGCAGAAAATGTGAACTCTACGATGAAACACCTACTCACATACTCTGCTTCTGTGAGAACTTACAAGGACTCATACGGAAGCACTTTGGAGTGGAAATAACACTACTAATGAAGATTTTTACAGATAATCTGGTGACCTATACAGAAGACACGAAGCTTCTGAAATGGAAGTACCTAGGTTCAAGTGCCTGGGCTGTTGATCCCAACCCAAACGTATGAATGAATGAATGAACATTCCACATTATTCGTGGTTCCGGTTTAAGAAACTCCGTAAAAACACGTAACAGCCTTTTGCATTTCAAATGAAATCATCAGAATTATTTTTCTTATTACAGCCATAAAGTAACACGATCAAACAATTTTTCAATTTTCATAATTCATGACAATCTAAACTTGTCGTCGGAAAATTTGTGGTAATTTCCAGACCATCCCCATCCTCATACAATTATAAAGTAACTTTAAATTGGCTATATAAGAGGTAGGTAGGTACTTGGAAAAAAGAGTTCAAGTAAAAGCTTTTGTGGCGTGTACTAAAAAGTAACAGGGTGACCGCGTCGGAATATTTTTGAATATATCAGTTGTATTCATTCTGCGAAATGGAAATAGAATATATTCAAAAAATTGAAGCGCATATTCCAGACAGTCTTTTTAAATCCGATTCACGTATTTTTAGTTTACGTTATTATGGAATTGTAGTGCTATGAAATTGAAAGGTTGTTTTGTTGTGAGTTTGGGAAAGTATTGAGCTGTAGGTTTATTTTGGTGTTAAGGTTGAATTTGTAGCATTTTTGGTAATTTTTTGTACGAGTTTATATTGAATTTCACGTTATTTTTTTTTTTTTAAATTCAATAATGACCTTGCTTATATGATAATTGTCGAAATGGTTAAATTCATGTATTGATAACTTGTTTTTTCGCCTACCTTCATGATCAATTATTATTTTTACGTTTAAAAATTAATTAATGTAAAGTAAAAATTTGAAAGCTTTGTGTTTTCCATGAAAAATCATTGAATTTCTTGAAACAATCGCCGTTACCAAAGCATTATTGAAACTTCATTTTCTAAGGTTATACCAAGAAAGTTTTTATTCAAAATAATTTTGGAATTATTTCTTGAATAAATTGATTCCCGGAAATTTTATATTCTATTCTATAAAAATCGCTGTCAGATAATTTCCCATTCGTGTATATTATAAAATGTAGTTTTAAATTAGTTCCTATTCACCAATGAAAAACTTTTGTAATACTTTAATTTTATATTTGTACTTCCATTTCAAATGAATTAATTATTTTCACTCAGATATTCACTCCACGCTATTGTCTAAATTCAACAGTTTTTAAAGTAATGGTCGAAAAAAGCAACAGCGCTTTCACGTTTCCACAGCTAAATTGTTATCATTATTATTTGAAATTATCCCTGACTCTAAATAATGGAATATGAACCAAACGCAAGGTTTAATTGGGTCGTCCACATCTGTTAGTTTTCAATAAATTAGTTAAGAATATCCTTTAAGTCGGTTATAAATAATTATTGAACTAGCAATTTTCAATATACAATATACAATATATTTTCTATTACCAACAGACCATTCCAGAACAAATGACTTTGACAGGCTGGCTATATTTCGCTGGAGGGCAACCTAATCGATTGGTTGAAGTTGAACCTTGTGTGTTTGTTGTTATGGACGAAAATTGACTGATATAAGTACAAATGTCGAGAGCGCAATAGGAGATTTGGGCTGTCTTTCTCTAATAGCGTGTATGCTATACATACACAGACAAAGACAGTCGTCTGTACAATGGGTTACATATGGCCTAAAAGAGCCTACACTCACACTTTCTACTCTACAGATACAGATATAATATTATTTTCAGTATGATGAGATAAAAAGACTTAGCCCTATTTCCCCGACTATATTATGTTAAAAAAAGTTTATTTACGTTAATCAGGACAATTTAATGTTTTAGAGGATGTGAATATACAATATAATGTCAGATCACTTTAATAAACTCCCAAAATGTTCCAGGAACCTATTGTGCATCTGGTATGTATATTGTTTGAGATAAAACTTCAAATAACTTTCCGTTTAAGTATCTTTAAACTGTCATAGTTTGCGATCTCCTTGTAGTCTAAGAGCTGGCTACAGAAAAAACAATGTATAAGGTACATGATATTTGAC
>CAJUYI010002818.1:0-27834 GCA_910591695.1 Galerucella pusilla | reverse complement strand
ATATGAACAATTGAAAACTTCCTCACTCAACTTTTTTCATCGTACGTGAAAAGTCAAAAATTCGAAAAAAAAATTTCTTCAATTTATTGCTCGAATGTAAAATGCTTTGGAGATTTCGGACTAGTTTTATTGTCTCTAGAATTGGTTGAAGAAGACGTCATTAAATTTTCGTGAAAAAATATGGATTATTGGCCGAGAAACCGCGAGTTGATTGTCGAAAATCATAAAATCGTTTTTTACGCATTTTCGGTTGAAAAGTCAATTTTGACCATGTTCCCCCAATTTTAGAAAAAAATAAATGTCATATTTGTGTTCAGCACCCTCGAAAATATAAAGATAGACTGTTCTTAGCGACTAGAACGAGGTTGGTCGGTTTTTCATTTTCTAAACGACTATTTGGGGGTGATCCTCTCCTCTATTAACTTAGAAGTGTTATTTAATGTCACATGGGGCATTTTGCCCTGGAAGTAGTTGTTTCTCCTCATTTGAACGGTCACCGACTTTGAAAAATATTTTTCTAAGCAATTTGCAGCGTTAGAATGATATATTCATTATTCGATATATAAGAAGATTTTGTCCTCACTCCAACACAACTACACACATTGTCTGCACTCTTAGTACGCATTAGTTAGCCTCCTCATCATAAGCAAATGTCACGAAAAATTGCCAAAACTGTCTAGTGAGATTTTCAGAGGATTCAGTAATTCCCAAATTATTTTGTACCAGAGACCTCTTTTACAACATGAACTGATTCTCATAACCAAATTACTTTCTAGGTTTTTCCCTATTGATACACAATACTCACTAATTCCAAAACTTCACGGTTGGTTAAGTGAGTGAATTATTTTCTCATCAAAGTTTCACGAAATAACTCAGATAAATTTTTTACTGAATATAGTAACCAATCAAATTACTTAATTTCAAGTCATGTGTCAAATTTCATCCAATCACCGCTGTATTACAGCGAAAATACCCTACATGTGGTGTTTTCAGTTTGGTGTTTATTTTTTATTAAAAATTAATTAAACGTAAAACTGACAACTGGATTAAAAATGTCGCTAAGATTTGGTATTGCATCTAACGATTAAATTAATTTACCAATTGTACTTTTCACAACTGTAGTTTCAAATGAAAATAAATAATATTTAATCAAAACTAATGAAGTTTGTATTAGAAAGTATTGAACGTCAGATTGACAATCAATTTTTTGATATCTACAAAGTAAAAAATTATCGAATACTCCTCGGGTATTGATAAATAATCAAAATTTTGTCGTAGAGAATCCTTCAAGCGTGCTGCTCAAAGATATTATCAAGCAACACGCTTTCAGCATTCTCTATGACAAAATTATTTCGGTATTATCAAGACCCTAGGGGTATTACTACTGAAAATATCTGTTGTAATGAATAACTTAGTACAAATTATGTAAAAATACTCAAGTAGGTGATTATTTTTTCAAAACATATTAAAAACGCGAAGTAGAGATGAAAAAAATAAGAAATTTAGTGTGATAGGTGATTTTCCACTAATTTGGTTGAATCTGGTTCAATGTTGGTAAGCTGCAGGAGTTCTATCTGCAAGCAAGCAAATAGAACCTTTGTGAACTGGGATGAAACTTTTTAATATTATTAATTGTGCTGAAGTGAGCAGTACAAGTATTCCTTTTTTTTCATATATAGCTTGGATATACCAGTATTTTTTTTCAATATAGCAGCTAGAACCTTGTTATTCCAATGTGGCAATTTACCATTTAAATAGATACAATAGTGGAATCATATATCAACAACCTCCGAAGTCATTACAAGTCTAATGAGGTTCTCCCGTTCGTTTTTTTCTCAAATTTCATATAAGGAAGCAAATAATTGAGCGTTTTTGAACAAAATAATTTTGTGTATGGAAAACATCAATTTATTCACCAATATCCGTTTTGTTCCTTTCAAGTCGATTCCCCTTATAGATCGGTAACCCATGATACGTGTAGGCTTCATTATTTCAAATGGAAGCCCTTTTTACCATCGAGTTGAATGTGAAAAACTAGTGGAATAAGGTTCTTGCACAAGACCCAAACTCGATAATCTACGCTGAAGTTAACATTGAAAGTCATTTTCGGAAAATTATCAACGAAGGTCACTAGCCTTATTCAACTTTTTTTTCACATTGAACTATAAGATATAACATACTCGTTCCAGTGCCTTTTCTAATCCTGGAAGCCCTTCTGATATTATAAATCAAAATTATGTAATGAAATTTGCGATATTTTATTACAAAATTTGCTTGTTCAATGAAAGTTTCTCAAAAAGTCATCAATATTTATAGCAATGTTGACAAGTAATTAAATATAAAATATTCCGTATGAAGCAAAAAATATTGACAAGCAAACAATTCAAACATATGATGTTTCTTCTATATTTCAAAAATAATTATAATATTCATCTAATGAACTCCTTTATATTCAGTTGAGTGTAATACGTAACTGAGATTGACTAACCAGGCGTTATGCAAATTTTGCATGTGAAGGAAAGAACTCCAAGCCGCGGAGAGAAAAGCATCCAATAATATTTTAATGTTTCACCTGAAATAATGTTGTGGCGTCCCGAATGTATATGTTTCCCTAGTCGATGAAAAAACCCGTAAAAAGGCGAAAATTACAAATGGAAATATTAATGGCTTCTCAGGTTTCGCACTTCTTACATTCATATTTTGCTTTTAAATATACATGTGGACTTCTTTCTGTTTTTATTTTAAAATTCCATTTCGAATTCAGATACTCCAAGCTTCAAAAAAGGGGACAGGACAGCTTATAATTGAAAAATGTATTATATAGATATAGTTTTAAATATAGTCTGGAAAATGGTAATGTAGTTTTTAAATAAGAGATATTTTGTTTTGTGATAACCTAATATCCTCAATAATCAAACTTAATTTAATTATCATCTGTATCTTCCTTGTGGTGTATTTATTATTCTTTGTGTAAATTTTTTGGGAGATGAAACTTTTCACATTTTCATTCGGTAGTGTTCCAGCTTCCGTTATCAATAACAATTTAGTTTGTATAAAATTCTGGTTCCTATCTGACACGACGAATAAATTCGACAACTAGACAATCAATAATTAGTTTGGAGTTTGAGACTGCAAAAAATTTTCCAAGGTCCATTCTCAGTAGATCTAATCCCTGGTGGAATGTGAAATGAAGTATCTGGAGTTCCTGCATCCTGCACTTCGCTGGATCCATAATATTGTTAGAATGTGTGCACTCCAGAATAATGTGCTACACAGTTTAGGCAGTTCTGCCGTTTGTACCCTTTGGTGTTGGGTCTTTATTTATCAAGTATTTATGATAGTACTATGTATGATTAAAAAAATCTTCCATATACACTGGAAAACTAGTTAAAAGCAAGTGCTTCCCAATTCTCCACTGAAAAAACTCGGTACATAGTACTATTATAAATACTTGATAAATTGTAGCATTACATGTGATACAACTAATACAATATTTTCATTAATTTTCAGGGAAGAGTTTCACTTTGACCATCATTGTCTCAACATCCCCACCACAAGTTGCGACCTACAATAAAGCTATCAAAGTAACTGTTGACGGACCAAGAGAACCAAGATCAAAGACTCGACAGCAAGGATTTCATCATTTTCCTTTTGGACCTAGACCGTTTGCACCAGATCATCTTACTGGTAGTCTACCCTTCAAGCTAAGTGGTAAGTTTTTCATGCACCCTTTTAAAAATTATTCGTTGTCAATAAAACAACAGTGGAGTTTATTTTTTGATATTGTGATAATCAGGTAAAGATTCTGTGTTTTTCAAGAAGTGAAAAAATGAATTCATTAGGTCCAGTTCTACATCCATTTCTTTTACGTTGACTTCAAATCTGTCCTGAAGCTTGCTTTATTATTCCTCGCTTAAATGATATATCTGCAAGTGCTTGTAATAATTGGGGATCCCTTGTGGTTATGAATGTGCAAAGGAGTGGGTACTACCTTTCAATAAAGTCAATAAAACGTTAGAAAAGTAGAATTGAATAAATAAGGCTTCTACTTGATGTAGACGAAATACAACACTTCAATTTGTTAAAATCTACATTTTATTTGAACCTACAGATCGCGTAATTTCTTATGGAACCTTCCTGGATTACACGAGTTCGACAAGAAAAATGTGAAAGCTTGAAAGAGAGAGAAAGTATAACTGTACGCGCGCATCGGAAGCGTGTACCCAGGTCTAGGGAATGGCCGAATGTTTATTGTTCGTTCTGAATACCACCTACTACTACTACAGAATGTGCAGGCGAGCCTTGACCTAGCCAAACTAAAGTCATGGTTCCGGCACTGAGGGCACTTGCGGGCCCATTGTGCTATTCCTGCTACCTAGACATCCATGAAGCCGAGCCCTTCAATAAAGGCCACAACCTTTTTCAGTGGATACCTGCTTGTGTCTCCAGGAGCCATGACAGGGACTCCGAAGATTCGCCTGCGTAATACAGCCCAGTGTGGACTCTCTAAGAGAACATGGACTGACGTTTCATCAGTAATGCCGCAAGCCCTACATAGGGAACTTCCCTCTACTCCTAGGTTGTAGAGGTGCTTCCTCGCACAGCAGTGCCCTGTTAGGAGTCCTGCTATCTTCCTCAACCTACTCCTCGGTAGTTCAATAGCTGCCCCAGCGTGTCCATCCCTTCAGTAGAAGTTTGGATTGTATAGGACCCTGCAAAGCATTCCAATGAGCGAGGTGCTGTACCACCTACTAGTGAATTCTCTTTCTTTGTGAAGGACAATCAACATTCGGCCATCCCCTAGACCTGGGTACACACCTCCGATGCGCGCACACAGTTATACTCCCTCTCTTTTTCAAGCTGTTTCTCCCATATTTTCCTTGTCGTACTTGTGTAATCCAGGAAGGTTTCATAAGAAATTACACGATCTGTATGTTCAACTTAAAATTGTGACGCGTTTCGCTAACACAGTAGCTTTCTTAAATGAGTGGAGGTGTATGAAGTATTATAATCTATCAACATGGAAATAAAAAACAAAAAGTGTCCGAATATGGGATCAACTAGAAACTAGAGTATTTACAAGTTCACCTGGAAATTCATTCACAACAATCTTACCGGAACCTATCTAGGTAAAAAGGTTCAATTGGGAAGAATTGTTGATATCTATTTGGTCATTGGAGAGATTATCAGTATATTTCTGTTTATTCAGGTATCTCAAGAGCTGAAATATTTAATTTGAGTGATTTAGGTTCTATAGCCAAAATTTCAAAATTTGAATCGAGTGTGTTGGTTTGCTAATTTAATTATTTGAGTAGTAGGAATCTGATTTTTGGTTGTCATAGCTACGTTTGTGTTTTGAAATTCCCAAAAGTTCTACCTGTATAAATTCTATCACGTTTCTATTACCACATTTTCATTCTTAAACTCATGATCTCTTTAATTTTGAAGATTAAGATTTGTTGTTTCTAATGAATTTGGATACATTGTATTTGGTTTTGGAGCAAATATTCAAGTCTGAAGTTTCTAAAAATGATTTAATTTTCAAGGTTGGTATTCCAAAGTATGTTAAGCTTTTGAATTGATTATTTTTGTTTTTATCAGAAATAAAAACTTGTTCTAGAGTATGTTTTAGTATCTTTTCATTTATAATATTTTGTATTAAATTTGGATCGTAATTATTATTAACTGCTATTTGTTTATGATATTTAAATTGAAAAAGTATTCCAAGAATGAAAGAGAAGCATAGCAGGGTTGGTGGAATGCCAAATGATGAATTAAAAAGCATTTACTGGAAGCTGAAAAAAATCTATAAATAATTCAGGAAATAATCAGGTTCTTATAGAATATTCACCTGCTCAATTTTCTGTCTCTCTTATTTTAAAATTTTTTTTTTCGAATGAATTTTGATACTTCGGCAAATCACGCGTTCCAATTGAGTGTATCGTTCTTTTTGGTGCTTACTCACATCACTTTATCTCAGATCACTTCTATTGAAGTGAACTGAGATCTCAGTAAACAAGAACGCACCTATTAACCCAAAGTCGTAGTTATCTGCACAGACTTTCTACGCTTGCAAAACGCTATTCAGAATACTTTTTCTTCTGATACAAAGCATCCCAACCCCAGTGACAACACTGCAAAATGAAGGTGAAGAGATCAATTAAATATAGACTTCTAGTCATTGTGACATACAAGGAAATACACTAGCATCAGTAACCAGATGATTTTATTTTATTTCATCTCAATTAGTGCAATTAACTTGAGAAAAAATTACATTTTTGGGGAATGAAGAGACCTTTCAAATGACATATCACAAACCTACATTTCCAATTTGGAAAATTGGGGGTGGTACCTGTCATTCAAGGGGGTTAAAGGTAGAAATCGCAAATGGTCTGTAGTGAATTTTTTTCTGGAATACTATCAAATGAAGCATTGAAAAAATTCACTGATTGGGCCCATTTATACACAAAAAAACATCCGTGCTTTTTTGAAATCTACTTAGCCATTCTCTATTTCTCTTCATTGGATTCACACAAAATTTCCCTACTCTCTCATTCCTCTGAGAGAAGCAGTTGGTAAGTGAGTAAGAAGATAACACCGAAGTGAAGTAAAGTAATTGTAGAGCCATTAAAGTGATTCGCCTCAGTGTTTTAATTGATAATTAGCAAATGAAATTAATGAGATAGGTTATGTATTGGGAGCCAAGCACTAGCTAGTTATTACGCTATATATAGACAAGATTACAAAGATAATGAAACGGCTATACTGCGAACAGTGACGTTCGTCAGAACGGGAACAATGGAAATAATTCATAAAAAGTTGACGGTGAGCAAATGAAATATTTGATGTCAAAAGGTACCCACTGGAATTATACAATGATAGTTTTCTGGAGTGTTCTTGACGTTTGTACACATCTAATGAAAAAATTGGAGTGTCCGAGAAGGAAGAGTGGTGTATGCAACTAGCAATTGATAACTGATTGATTGATTAATTTATTGATTGGACACCACTGGTCATAGGCTTGGAGTCCTCAGACTTTTTGTGCTCTTAGTGGTGTCCAGAAGCTCTTATCAGGCTTGACGGTCTCTTCACCAGGTCCTTCTTGGGGAAATCCTTCTTTGGATGCTCTACTTCCAGGAGTCCGTCGCAGTCAAAGTTACAGTGAGAGTCTGTTTCCTCCTCTTCCATACACAAACGACAAGTAGGTTCCTCCCCATATTTGCCCATTAAATGCATGACTGTGCTTCCTCAGGGTACAGTGACCGGTGAGTGAACCCGTCACTGTCCCTATCTGGCACCTCTTGAGGTTAAGTAACTTATAAGTCATCTTTTACGAGAGTTTTTTGACCAGGAGTGTGTTCCTGTTTTTGTACGTGTCTCCAGTACGACTGGTGTTCAGCTTGAGTCCACCGAAATATACAACCCCGAGCAGCAGTTTTTGATATTCCAAATACTGGTTCGGGACCAGTGAGAGCAGGTTCAGTCCCTGGCTTTTCTAGGATGTCTACCTTTCCATTTCCGGCAATATCCTGGTGCCCCTTGACCCATTTAAGAGTTACAATGAAACAATGAAACACTAGTTGAGTTGAGCGCCAATGAAACAAAAGTTGCTTAATTTCGCTGATAAAATTATGATGTTGAATGACGTAAAAAAATTTAAAGTGAATAATGTAGGTTCTTGCCTAACTAACCAAAAAATTTGGAGGTAACCTTAGCCAGTTCGCAGGGCCTGGTTACCTTATTAATATAAAGAAAAGAATTTACTTAAGCAAAACTAGGGAAAAAATAGAAAAAGTAATTTTAGGGCGCCACTAATTTTCTTTCCTAAAAGAAAATTAGGAAGAAAATCGAATTTAATGGTCAGCTAACTTTCAATCTGTTTAAAAAAAGAACTTAAAGTTTCTGTATAATAAATAAAACTAATAGAGTAAAAAAATGTTTATAATTACAGTATTGAAATAACAAAAAAGATGGGTTAGTAGCAAATACAACAAAAAAATACTTAGCACGATAACACAGTTGTTTGAAGTAGACGATGCTGTTGATGATGTAGCTGTCTATGTAGGTACTATGGATTGTCTGTAGAATCGGTATTTGGGAAACTCTTCAGTTTAACAGGAACTGTGACCCAGAGGCTTGTTTGCCACTCAGGAATCTGTGATCCAGAAAAATGTCTCGTCAAACCAGAACCTGTGTCCCAGAAACAGTCAGACTCTCCAGAAACTGTTTTATGTGCAAGTAAACTGTTTTCCCCCTGAAACCGTTCTTCCCAGGAGCTGTTCTTCCCAGGAATTGTTTTTCCCGGGAACTATTCTTACCAGGAACTGTGATAAGCCATAGTAGTTTTTGTAAGCACTCCCAAACCAGTCTAGATCTGATCTGAAGTCATGCCCAAGATTTTAGTGCCGCCTGACTATCAGAGAGTATGATGATCTTTTGGCAACTGTACCTCCTTTCGATATTCAATTGCAAACACATATCGATAGCGTGAATTTCTGCATGGAAAACAGATACAAGATTTCTCATTGATGCGTGGATATTGCACCTGGGTCTAGCACCATGAACTCTAGCTCCTATACCAATGTCAGTCTTAGATCCAACTGTGTACCACACCAACGTTCTTTCCTGACTGCATTTCTCCAACCCATCCCAGTTTATTGATAACTATGCCTCAAAGCATAATACAACAGGATCTTAGAGCTTTTTGCCGGGGTATGATTCAAAATTGTACTTTATACTGTTTTGGTTCCAATCTCGCTTGACTATAACCGAAGCGGAATCACTTGGTGAACGTATCATGTGACGGAGTGGTTTTCTTTCCATTGTGCTGTAAACCGAGTTACACTCCATTTGAGTGTGACCCGGCTCCAAGTACTTCTGGTTTACGCTTGTTCGGTGTTTGATGGAACAGCTCAATAAAGCATTGGACAGATTATCATTTTTATTCTGAAAGCTGCATCTATCAGAATAGATAATAATAGGCAGTTTATCAGTCGTCAAACAGTTTTCCTACAAAAAGTTTATTATGCAAGAAGTGAAGGTGGAAGCTTGTAGCTGATTATTTTGGTTCTCGTTGAACCAGTAGCAAGTAACGTCACGTGTAGCAGTATTGAATAATTTTCAAATTGTTCAATTGTTTTACTGCCTGTGAATCTATGGTTAATGCCACAACTTTACCACTTTCTGCTGATTATTTTGTCAGCTGTTTTTGCCTTTTTTTCTTTATCTTATTAGTGACATGGACTTTCCACTTCTCTTCTGTTTAATTTTTGTATTTATATACAAAGCATGTGGAGCACTGATATTCTTTTTGTAAAAAATAGAAAAAATTTTTTTGTGGAACAATTTGTGAAATACGTTTCGGCTTAGTGAAAGATACCCCTGTTCTTTGTAGTATTTTGAAAAAATCTGTACAATTCACTTAATGTTTGAAAAGACGACTCCAAGTATAATTTTCAAGTATCCTGGCGGCAGTAATGTGCGGGATATTTTGGCAAGAGACTATTGAGGTGTTGATACCCTTGCACAAAAAAATATATCGCTTCATAAATCACGTAAACACTGGATTATCACTTTAAACACTCAATAGTTTTTTTTCCCATTATCCAAGCATACGATTCTCGTAGTACATTCCGTGTATATCTACAAAAAAGCTCTAAAATAAAATTTCTTGAATAACTTACTGGAAATACAAATGTGCGCCACAGTGCTGTACAGCTTTATTACCCTACGTATGGTTAAATCGTGAGATTTGAAAGACGACTTATCGTTTATAATGGTTGACAAACGATAAAACCTTCAATCGTAATTTTATGTTCAACGTTCTGCTAGCTTTTCAGCTACCGTTATCAGGAACAATTAAGTGATGTGTTTTTTAGATAAAGTATTTGGCATTGCAGGAGTATGCCACAGAGGCGAATTGCAGAAACTTACATTGAATAATATTGATGACATGGATTTTATCATAACTGTGGAAATTTTAGACAGCAGGACAAACAAATCTCGTTCATTTGCATTAAGCGGTGAAATGAGATTTTGTTGAAATATATCGGAAATATGCCCAACCAACAAGCCACAATGGATTAGGTACTATGACAAAAAATATACCATTCAACTCGTTGGCAAAAGTGATATTCCCAAATATTTATACATAATATATTGAAAGCCCAATGAAATGCAAGATTATTGCTGGAATCAGGGGCAGATACATTAACATTAAAATGAAGGATGGACATTTTCAACTGTAGCGCAGGGCAACATCGGGAAGTTATTTCCCCAAAAAAAAAAATAGCCGGACAAATTAGAAGGTGAACCAAATACTAGTACCGAAAGTTTCACAGTACGGAAAAAAACAGTTTTAAGTGAAGAACCTGATGAGACACCCATTGGTAAATGTGAAACTAAAATTCAAAAAATCAATGGAAATGAAGTTTGTCAACCACTTACAATAATTGTAAATTGTTTTAACTGCCATATTAAAGTGAAATCAGTACCTTATTATTGTTTTGGTCACCTACTCATTGTGAGATGTTATAGAAGCATATTTTTCTACTAGCGTGCGGGAAAGTTCACTTCTCCGCACTATTTTTAGTGTGGAAATAGTTATTTTCCCAACAAAAGCGAAGAGTGATACTTTCTCGCATGTGACTACAGTTGACCGGAACGACGCGGAGCGGAATAACATTATTTTTTCTACCGTATATACAGTGTGTCGCATTTAAGATGAAGACACTCCCATATTGTTTGAAGAAATACAGATTCGGATTTTTGTAGAGTCATACAGGTGGATGGGCCACATTGTTTGAAATATTCAACTGAAATCTGAACTTTAAACTCAACCTACTACGATTTCACAAATAGAACCGCTTCTCGATATTTTGCTTCGCGTTAGAGATATCGAAAAAAATTGTTCAGAATATTATGTTCACCCCACATACCAAATTTTATCACAAAATTCGCATTTTCAATTTTTTCATCTTTTGGTCTAAATTATTATTTATTTTGATAATTATTATGCCGTGGAAATTAAAATCTTGACACGGTGTCATGTATTCAAATATTTTAGTAAGGTAGACAGAACAACATCCAAATGGATGTCGGAACTGTTCACCACAAGAATAGCAGAGACGAGCAAAGACATTGACTCCATCTGCACTACGAGAGGATGCCCACAGGGAGGAGTAGCATCCCCATTAATGTGGAGTCTGACGGTTGACGAACTCCTGTGTGGTTTGACGGATCTCGGAATATCCTGCCAAGGATATGCCGACGATATTGTCATAACAGCCAGGGGGAAATTCGAAAACACCCTTTGCGATATTGTACAGAAGGGTCTAAACTATACAAATAGCTGGTGTAGGCAAGTGGGACTCAGCATCAACCCCACTAAAACCATCCTGATAGCCTTCACTAAGAAAAGAAAACTCAACCTCAAAACCATAAAACTTGATGGGAACGAGATTGAATGGAGACAAGAAGTCAAGTATCTAGATTCAATTCTGGACAGTGAACTCCTATGGAACAAACACGAAAAGGAAATTACATACAAGGCAAAAATGGCTATAATGGTGGCTATAATGGTGTGCGTTAAGAAACTGGGGCTGTAACCCAAAAATCCTAAGCTGGATGTACACTGCCATAGTGAGACCAATCATCACTTATGGAGCCATTGCGTGGAGTAGTAGAACTAGTCTATTGACGACGAGAGAAAACCTCTCCAAAATTCAAAGACTAGCCTGTATAAGCATTACAGGAGCAATGAGAACATGCCCAACGGCAGCCATGGAAGTGATTTTCAACCTCACCCCTCTACATATGTTGGTGGGAAGTGTTGCAGAAAAAACAAGATACAGACTAAGTAGAGAGGGAATCATTGAAAAAAAAACCACCCCCTCACTTCTTAAAAATCAGACAACCTGGGACATGCCACAAGACGGTATGATAAAAAAGTATAAATTTTCAAAGAAATTCGTTACGTAAATGAGCAACAAGAATGAATGGGATCCAAATACCATTACCAGACTTGGAAAGAATGCCATTCAATGGTACACAGACGGCTCAAAAGCAATAGAAGGAACTGGGATAGGAGTGTTCGGGCCAGGAACCAAACACTCTGAAAGCTTGGGAAAAACCCCAAGTATCTTTCAAGCGGAAATCCACGCCATAAGAAAGTGCGCCCAGTTCAATATTGATAAAGGATACAGAATACAAAGGATTATCATAATGTCGGATAGTCAAGCAGCTATTAAGGCACTGAGCTCTTGTGTAATCAGTTCCAAAATGGTGTGGGAATGCCTAGACAAAATCAATGAACTAGGCGAGAGCAACATAGTCACATTACTATGGATTCCAGGACACACTGGAATAGAAGAATAGAAGAATAGAAGGAAATGAAATAGCAGATAAACTAGCAAAGAGGGGGACTGAAATACCTCTCTGGGGGCCTGAGCCCTTTTGCGGAATCAGCCCCAATGTAATATTGGAAGAAATAAGTAAAGCCGAGAAAATGAGAAGATCTGACCATTGGAAAGATCTAGTAGGGATTATACAATCAAAGACTCTTCTGGGTGACTACAACCTGTTGAGATCAAAAAAATGCATAAGTCAAAGTAAAACTGCGCTAAGAGTTTTGACAGGGATCCTAACGGGACATTGTCGCCTGAATGGGCACCTGAAAAAGCTCAAAATAGTGGAGGAAGAAGTTTTTGAGACTCTCGTCAGAAACTGAGTAGCAGTAAGGGGGCACCATAGATCTTTTAGGTCTCAGTGAATGTCACCCCGAAACACACACATACATACAAGGTAAACAGCACTTTAAAAGGAATATTGATCAAATTGAACAATATCTTGTAATAATAAATGTGGGTGGGCAAAAATTTGGAAAGTTAAAAATGCGAATTTTGTGCAGAATTTCGGTATGTGGGGTTGAAATGATATTCTGAACAACTTTTTCGAATGTTTTTTCTCGATATTTTTTACGCGGAGCAAAATATCGAAAAGTGACCCCGTTTGTGGAATCGTAGTAGGCTGAGATTGAAGTTCATATTTCAGTTGATTAACTTAAAAGATGTGGCCCATCAACATGTATGACTTTGCAAAAATTCAAATCTGTAATTTTTCAAACAACAAAAATGTGGGGGTGTCTTCATCTTAAATGTGACAAACTGTACAGGGGTACAAAAAAGTATACAAACTAATTTTCCAAAAATTATTTTTCCCACTAGCGTGCGGAAAACTGGACTTTTCCGCACGCTGGTAAAAAAACTACTATTATTTCAACATACATATATACAAAGCTTCAACTAAAAACTATTAATATTAAAAACACAATCTGTTGCATTCTGGAAATCACTTAGAATTGCCGGTCCAGTGGAGTTATTTGGTGTTCAGTAGATGACGTCGATGAGGATGGCATCGGTGGCAGGAAGCATAAAAATGACGGGGACGGTGACGGCGACGGCAACGGTTTTATGTCATTTGTAGATGGGAGAATTTTATTTGATATATTTAGTGAATATTGATTCACCTGTTATAACAATAGTTACAGCTTCCGAAGTAAAAAACTATTTAATAAGGTCAAAATTTGCATAATTCCACTTTCCCGCACTAGTGCGGAAAAGTGACACTTTCGAAACTAAAATGCGTGCTGGAAAATGGGTTAAAGCGCACGGTCGTAGCAAAAATAATTTTGTTGAGTTTTTGGGGAGTGTACTGACATTTGAAGATTCAAAATATACAGTGTGATTCATTAAGAATGTCCAATCTCTGAACTGTAGATTCTAGACTTCAAAATATGATGATTCTGCTCAACATCCTTATTGCTAGTTTCCGAGATACGGGGTGTTCAAAGTTTAAATTCAAATTTTGATTTTCGAAATATTTTTCATGTTTTCACAATTTCTCTTTAAGCATTTGCTTCGAAGTTTTTTATTTTTGCTTACAAATTTGTTATTGTTACATATTTGGGGAAAAATAAAATTTTTTATGGAAAAATTAAAATTTTTTGAACTTTTTAGAAGCCAATAACTCTATAACCGATTGAGTTACACGAATCAGAGAGTAACTTTTTTTGGAGAATTTAACGCTTTTTAATATTTTTTTATTATTTAAGTTGTAAGTTTAGCCCAAAAAAAGTTTACTTCGATTTAATTAACACAAACAAGTGTAACTAGCGCCCTTTATTAGCAATATTAAATTAGAGTGCAAATTATGATTCCTCATGCCAAAAAACGTGAAATCGCCAATTGGACATTCTTAATGAATCACCCTGTATATATTTATATGATTGTAGTTAACCTAATTACTGAAAAATTAGGAAATGTATTAGAATTCTGCTATTATTTTTAATAAACAAAACGTATATAATTTTTAGATGGCACAGATATAAGCCTCATCAAATGAATGTCAAATAATAATAATTAATTTGTTGATATGTATCTGATAATAAATGTGTCTTTATGTTGACTTTCGGGCTTTTTTTCGCATGCTAGTAGAAAAAATAGTGTACCTAGCACGTGCGTAAAGTGACTGTTTCGCACAATATTGCAGCAAGTATCACTCTCCGTGCCCGTTATATAAACTACTATTTATCTCGGTCGTAGAAAAAATGCTGTGTGCAACTAGTGGAAATTACATGGTGTATGCATCGTACATAAAATATGTACTTTTTGCACTAGTTGGTTGTATTTTTCTCTTCACAGCAATTTAATAATTTTTATACAGTTATTTTTTTTTCAGAACAAAATAATATATATTCTATTGGACTTGCTATAACTCGTATTTAATTTGCATGATTTTTTCATAGCAGCGTGTGTGAACTAAATAAAGCGATTTTAATTTTCATAGTTGACTAACAACTCGGCAGTCGCTCGTTGGTTTGAAAATTTTTCGTTTGTGTTTATATTGAGGCCATTATTCTATTTAATCTGGAACTAAGCGGATTCAGGATTCCGGATCAGTTTTCACGATTGGAATATTTTGTCTAGTGGTGCGGTTGCCATAGTGACTAGTAGTCTGCTTAACAGCCGCCACACATCATCCCACAATATATGAAATCAGTTAAAACACTGCGTTCGATGAACTCTCACAACGTTTTAAATGAAAAAAAAAACCTAACGCTAATAAAAGGCTCTGGAAATATCACAACTAAACGAAGTTATAACCATACTGCTATTAGGCTTATCCAACATCGAAATATTACATTTGAATAAACGCCCTTATGTACCATTGTTCCATGAAGGGTTTATATCCATACAGTTCAGCGGAGTTGAAGTGGTACTTAATTGTAATATAATTTTTCAAATATACAGGATATCCAGAAACTCTCCTGCCAATAAGTCAAGAAAACATAGTAGTATTCTGTGTAAAAATTTAATTTTTAAAATTGCAAAGCGCTTTCGGCTATTAAGCCATCTTCAGTGCTATACCTGCAAGTAAGTAATAGAAGTTGGAAAAATGTGAAATAAGAAATAAGTGAAGAATTACTTACTCGTTAAGTATGTGGTACAAGAAACCTAATTAAAGGTCGACAACACATTAACGTCACAAAATGAAATTTCTTAAAATTACATTAATTTAATTTAATTGACTCAAGGAACTCCCTATCTTCAATATACTTTTTGTATCCATCTATTCGAACTTTGAATGGTCTAGATGTTTCACCTAAATAAAATTTGTCGCTTCCACAGGATATCTGATACAGGGTGGGGCAATCTTCTGACATCGGAGGATTACATCGTTGTGGTGAGAGATAGAACTTCATAGTTTTGTGTGAGCTAACACAGTTACTAAGGGCACATTTTGAAAATACTTTCGATTCTATAGGGTGTTCCAAAACCAAGTAGCAGCACAAACTCACATTTTTTCAAATGGAACGTACTATATTTTGTTCAAGAATCGGAAAGATCTCACCGAGAGCGTTACAAAAATATAGCACTCTAATATATTATAAGGGTGTTTTACAAAGATATGGCCAATTATTAGCAAAAAAGACCTCCTCTTTAACACTCTGCAAAACAGTAAATTATGATGAATCAACAGGTCTTTGTATTCAAATATCATACACATATCATTGGATGTGCTCAGTATTATTTACTTTTTTTATCTGTGGCTTCTTTAATACAGGGTGAATCAGAACGCAAACAAAGCAATATCTCAAAATTTTCAAATTTTTGAATGAATCACCCTATAAGTCTTTCTACAATTTGTTAGTACAATTAATAAACTTTCAAACGATATAGTACACTTAGGGCTTAGGAAAATCGTACATATTTTATGATAATGGTCAAAAACAAGTATTTTACGTACACAAATTAAATGGTATTAAATTTTTACATGCAACCTCTTGTAAATTTCAACATTTCTAAGGCATACATTTCAATTGTAATTTTGGATGCATCTACAATATCCTACAATGAAATAAAATGTTTGCTAATACCGTAGATACTTGAAATTACCAAAAATTTTATATTTATTCATGTTTCACTTTCAAGAATTGTTATTATAGGCTTTTTTGAGAATGGGCGGAACATAATCAAGCCATATTTTCGATTATATTGAGTGAGCTACTATCAAAATAGTATCTACTAAAAAATGTCAAGAAAATATTGCTGTATTCTTCGTTTGTGTTGTGAAATTTGATTCAAACACAATAGTTAACTTGTAGTTCCAACAAGCTGGAGCATCTGTATATCACGTTCGTTGTGTACGTCGGTGGTTGAACAGACATTTCACCGACAGGTGGATAGTACTTGCGTAGTGGACCAATTTCGTGGCCTCCTCTATCTCCAGATCTCACACCGATGGATTCCTTTTTATGGGGATACATCAAGCAACTTGTGTATCCAACGGAACCTACTACCAGAGAAGACGTGAAAGAAAGAATTCGTAACGCATTTTCCACAATAACTCCAGCTATGTTGGAAAGAGTAGGATCCTCGTTTTTGAAAAGAATTGTATGGGAGTAAATGGTCGCCATTTTGAACACTTAGCATAAACTTGTATGTAAATGTGAGTGTTCTAATAATGTTGGTTTTCAAAATTGTTAGTTTTTCAAAAATAGAAAAAGTTGGAAAATAAAATACAAGCTTGCATTTTACATAACTTAGATATACTGTTTGTGATGAATAATTATTTCGTAAAGACTACAAACTGCTTTTATATTTTTATTAGTACTATAATGGCATTAGCCTACTTACAGTAAACAATAGTATATTAAGTAACAAGAACGTTAAGGGTTGTTTACCGGTCGACGGCAATGTGGAGGCTAAGCGTATCGAAGCCTCCAATTTTGCTGGAGACCGGTATTACCCTTAACGTTCGAAATTCTTATACCATTTTTTGCGCGATCGTATTGAAATATTCGAATTTCGAATAAAATAATTTAAATTTCTTCGAAATGAACGAAATGATCAAATGTGACATTTATACTTCTCGATCAGTTTAAAATTTAATTTGCATTTTGGTGAAATTGTTTTCATGCTATTTATTACTTTTTATATTGTTCTGTTCGATTCTGTTCATTAAAAAATATCAATCTTCTTATTTTTTTTGCTCCTTTTGTGTAATGAATGAAGTAATATATTATTTAGGACCACTTAAATGTATGTAGGGCTAAGACGTCGGTAAGTAATTTACTTACCGACGTCTGAACGGTAAGTTAATCATTTACCAACATGTTAGACTTAGAAACCACGAAACACAACCTACCGACCTGACAACCGATGCTTTAAATAAACAAAAAAGATCGATCGCGCAAAAAAATATTTCTTCCAACATAATTCCTTCTTTCCTTCCTCTAATAGTGAGTGTAGAAGTCAAAGATATTTTAGATGCATCCAAAATTACGATTAGAATTTATGCCTTAGAAATGTTAAAATTCACAAGAGGTTGCATGTAAAAATTTAATACCATTCAATTTGTGTACGTAAAATACTTGTTTTCGACCATTATCATAAAATATCTACGATTTTCCATTAACTCATGCCCTAAGTGTACTACATCGTTTGAAAGTTTATCAATTGTACCAACAAATTGTAAAAAGGTGATTCATTTAAAAATTTTGAGATATTGCTTGATTTGCGTTCTGATTCACCCTGTATTAAAGAAGCCACAGATAAAAAAAGTAATTTATACTGAGCACAGCCAATGATATGTGTATGACATTTGAATACAAAGATCTGTTGATTTATTATAATTTACTGTTTTGCAGAGTGTTGAAAAGGAGGTCTTTTTTGCTAATAATTGGCCATATCTTTGTAAAACACCCTTATAATAAATTAGAGTGCTATATTTTTGTAACGCTCTCGGTGAGATCTTTCCGATTATTGAACAAAATATAGTACGTTCCATTTAGAAAAATGTAAGTTTGTGCTGCTACGTGGTTTTGGAACACCCTGTAGAATCGAAAGTATTTTCAAAATGTGCCCTCAGTAACTGTATTAGCTCACACAAAACTATGAAGTTCTATCTCTCACCACAACGATGTAATCCTCCGATGTCAGAAGATTGCCCCACCCATATGCAGTTTTTTGAGGATTATTTTCGATGATCCCTTAACATATAGCATTCTACAGTTTTTAAAGATAATGGTAGCTAAATGTTATTATTATTGGGTATTAATATTGATAACGGTGGCTGGGACGTTACTGAAATGTTGGATTGAAAATATTCCCCAACAAAATAAACAAAAATCATTTTCTAAATAACATTTCCAAAAATTTGAAAAAATGGGGGTACCTTACTTCTTGTCTTCTGGGTACATGTTTGTTTCTAAAAGATTAATTTATATCTTCATGAAAAATAAAATAGTAATAGTACCTAATATGTTTTGGAACTGTTCCAAAGAAAATTGCACGATTCTTGAAATTGTGAAATCCTCACAGGTCACTCATTACGCATATCCTAGGCTACTGTGCTTGTAGATCTACTATCGGTAAAAGAAAACATCTGCGGTGGCTAAGTCGTACATTGATAATTCAGTTCCAAAGAGAATGAAGATAAGACAACTATTCCATAGTAACACACACAACAAGTTCAATACTGGTGCTATAGATGGAAGTCTCTCATTGATGGAATAGAAATGGTCCAGTAAACGAAGGTGTCAACATGGGCAACTGGTCCAGCAAGAGCAATTTTTTTTCAATTTGCAGGTTATGGTAGGCACATTAAATTCCCAAAATGTCAGGGACCTGACCATTGTGGAAGGGTAGGAGAATGGCTCTGAAATTCCAGAAAATCCGTTTTCCCACGATATCTGCCGAGATTTGAACACTGGAAAGTTTTTGTCCAGACGAAAAATAAAGAGCAGTTCCTTACCCACAAAAATGATCCACGGCATTTTTTCGAAAAATTAGTTAGTTTTCGAGATAAATGTCCCGAACGCCGACCCAAAATTGAGCTCCAGGCTGGCTTATAGAGAGCACGCTCTGAGGGCATGACGTCCCCAAGCAAATTACTAATTTTTTAATAACTCGCGTTAAAACAATATTTTTTAATGAATCAAAGTGCGGGTGAAAGAAGGGATCTGTGGCTACTGGGGCGTGTTTTTATCCACTCAATTCGTGCTCCTGGGTCATTGGAAAACCGGGCCAAAATTCGTCTTTGCTAGATTTTTTAATGCTTCCATGGATTTATTCATATTATTTTTATTAATAGTTATTTCAGCCAATCCTATTGGATTATTGTTCTTTGGGGGATACTTTATTTATTCCGAAACAATGCTACCAATAATTCGCCCGTATTTTTTTTAATAATGTGTTTTCTAAGAGGCAATTTTTGTGGATTTCTGGAGTTTTCCCGAGCGCTCTGGTTTATCGGGAATTTCTCGATGATTAACTGTCAAACCCGCTTATAATTGATATTGGGAGAAAGGTTAGAATATCCTCTTGCCGATGGTATGATTTTTTTTGGCCCAAACCCCTGGGTTTTCAGGAAAATCGGGGAGATTTCCAGTTTTCTGAGGTAAGACAGCTATTCTTTTGAGTTTTTTTCGAGCAGTTTTTTCTCTTTACAGTAAAATTTTTCCCGGTCAAGCATCATACCCCATGGAAGGTGACATTCTGAACTTTCCTTTGATAAGTGTATCAAGTATTTTATTTCATGCATTGAAAAGAAATTTGTCTCTAAATTTGTTGTAATGTATGCCTCATTTTATTATCGCATACCGCCACGCCACCCATCTATAGTGTGGTCGACGCTGTCTGCTATAGTGCGTGTACTCGTGGATGCTTTCTGCTGCATTGTTTGTCAACAACTGACAATTTTACATGTAAACACTATCTCTTCCGTGATTTTTCAAGAATAAATTAGTAGTATTCCAGTGTAAAAAGTGAAATTCAAGTCATTATTAATTTTATTGTTATAATTAAATAATAAATTTTGAAATTTTCATTGATAAAAAACACAGGGAAATATTGAAAATTCTTGACCTTCTTTTTTTTGAGCACACAGCACAGCACACAGAAAACTGCGATATTTTCAACCACCATTTTTGCAAAAAATTTTGGTGTAACGAAAGAAATTGTGGGGACCACTTTTGTAGGTAATGAACTGCTCTTCATTTTTTGTCTGAACAAAAATTCTCTAGGGATCGTAGTTCGGGAGATATCGGCGAAAACCGGATTTTCGGGATCTCTATAGAGCCATTTTCCGACCCTCCCACAAATTTCAGGCACCTGACATTTTGGAGGTTCAATGTACCCATTATTACCTGCAATTAAAAAAAAATTCCCCTTGCTGGACCAGATGCCCATGTTGACGGTATTTTTCGCCTTCATTTATTGGACTAAAATTTCAAAAAAAGCAACTGTCAAATTACTTTTCGCATTTATAAATAGTAAGTATTATTATAATTATTGTTATTGTAAGCCAAATTAAGTTTTGGAAAAAGTTTTTGAGGGATGGAGGCTATCAACATCAACATTTTTATTGTCATCTGAATACCATTAAATTGAATCAACAGTATGGGATTACGAAAAATATGTAACAAAGGCACAGTAAAAACGTTCATAACTAAATTATTTTTGAATATCAATTTAAAGCTTATCATATTTATGTTGTTCCGGTAATTGAACAATAACTTTTAATATAAACATGATTTTATCACTAAATATAACTTCACTATTTTCAATTCCATTTAGTTCTTTAACAATTTTGCTAAACATATTTGTATCACATTTTAATTAAGTTATTTCTATTAATTCAATTTCCATTTGATTCAATGCTATCCAAATTATTTAATGTTACCAGATATTAGCAGTAGTTTTAAATTTATTTGATGGATCGAAGATCAAAGTTCATATATTCATGCTTTTATTTAGAGTCAATCAATAATTGACAAAGAGGAATTATTAACTTTACCTCATAGGCCACCTTTATGAAATATTATATGTGATATAATTTTTTTGTCCACTTCCAAAACGATATGGATTGAAATTATATTCCAACACATCCCGAAATATAAATCAAGTTTTATGATCAGCAAATATGGGTATATAGAAAGGGGGGTTAGTCCAGGTAAATTACTTTTTTCTCCGATTGGCAGCAAATATCAATTTTGCTGACACATATCAATCAGCAAAGTATTACTTTTCCTGCCTAGGCAGCAAAGTGGGTACTTTTCTGCCTAGGCAGCAAAGTGATTATACTCAATTGGAATAAAACATTTGACGGGTAGTTACGTATTGCCGGGTAGGTACGTACAGTCAGAGACAGGATTTCAGTAAAAATAAAAGTTTATTCTTAAACATACTATATACAGTAACTATTTACAAAATTAGTTTGAAACGAATACTTCTGTCTTCGGGGTTCCGTCGTAGGCGATGTCTTCTGTTTGCGAAATTGTGATGTCTATCTATCTGTATAGTAAACACAGCAGTGTATCTCCAAGTCAATACCTTGGGAATGGGAAAATCAGGAAAGGGCGGAAGTCAATACCTTCCGCTTTATGTCGGTTTTCTGGATTCACGTTGAAGTCAATACCTTCAACGAAGCTAGGATATCCCTAAGTCAGTACCTTAGGGACAGGAACTTCAGGGGAGTACGAAAGTCAGTACCTTTCGTACGTGAACGGTTCAGGATATTCACTGAAGTCAATACCTTCAGCGCGGACAGGTTTATCCAGACAGGTCAATACCCTGCTGAACGAGGAGAGGAATTGTCGACAAGTCAGTACCTTGCCAACCGGAGAAGGAAGCCCATCGAGTCAATACCTCGCTAGACTGACTGCTACGATTCTCGGTCGTCCTTTTATATCTACACTGGCTTGGTAAAAACAGTTTCGTATCGATACATAGTCGTCTCTAGAACGATGGTTCGGTGGGATATCGTTACAATTAGCAATTATTACATAACACTTTTAACAAGAATTCAAAAACTTATGTTTAGTTGTTATTAACATTGATGGTAAAATGACTACAATTTTGAACGAATAGGCCACCTTTTCTTTCCTCAGATAATTTGCAAATACAATTTCCTCCTATATCATTATGAACAATCGGAGAAAAAATTATATGCTCAACTCGGCAGCAAAGTAGATTGACTGCCTGAGCTGAATTCCTAGCTTCGCTACGCTCGGCTATGAATTCAGCCTCGGCAGTCAATCTACTATTTTGCTGCCTAGTTGAACAAATAACTATTTTTTGATAACTGAACTCCTAACAGCCCAATTGGAAAATGGAAATTTGTAGGAAAAGTGATCAAAAATACTTGGCCAACAAATGCCGTGATGGGTTGGAGGGATTGAGGTGAGAAATAGTTGTTCCCGATTTACGGACAATTGAACCCAGGTTTGTGTTCAATTGTGTTTGATAAAACAGAACACAGAGTCAGATGCTACTAATGCAATACGCATATATACAGATGGCTCAAAGATAAAAAAAGGCTTAGGATGTGGAGTTCACTCCAGAGCACTAAGCCTAAGGATTGAGTGGGGAATGGGAAACAATACTAGCGTGGTTCAAACAGAACTGGCTGGTATCTCAATTTCCGCAAAAGAATTAACCAGAAAAGGAATTCCAGGCAAAAACATAACAATCTGCAATAATAGTAGACAAGTCCTATTAGCCTTGAACAGACAACTAGTTATATCGGGGCTAGTACTAGAGTGCCACCAAGATTTAGCTAACGCCCCGGTAGATAACAATATTATCCTGAGGTGGGTTGAAGGGCACGACAGAAGTAAAGGAAATCGCATACAGACAGAGAGATACCCATTGTTTATGGAAAAAATTACATTTCATTCAAACTGGGTTAATGGGCTAGCTTTCACTACACAAGTATTCAATCAAATAGTCATGTAGCTTATACAATGCGGTCCATATATATGGAATAAATACAATTTTAGCTTTATTATCTACTATCATGTTGAAAAAACCTGAAACAGGTCGATTATTATTATTCTCAAATTGACAATTTGAATAGGAGAATATTATCTTCCTTCAGCACCCCCTTTGAATTATGAGCAGTCCCTCGAAATATTTAAATAAGAAAGGGGGTCGTGTGGCATCTTGTTGGAATGGACTTTAGTCGTCTGTCAAACAATATAAAACTTTTTGAATTTGGTGCAATCGTGACTGAGAAAATTAATTTTTAAGTTGTGAAATTTTGATAATGTAGTGAGGACTCTCTCTGCTTCAATATCTACAGTCCTGTTTGTTAAGGGGCATCTACCAAATTCGACCTTGCACAATTATGCTTTGTATATTTTTTTGTTTCCCTACGTCCTCACGTTTAAGTTCACATAACGAAAATTTTATTAGAAATATGAAAGCTCCGCAGCATGTAGGTAGCCAAGCGGTCCAAGCGGATTTTGGTTCACGAGCTACTCTATAAGCTTCGTCAGTACTGAACTGGGAGACCGCCGAGACCGGCGAGCGTTGTATCAACAATGGAACGGCACGCTACTACCGAAGCAGAGAGACAATGTCAGTCATAGAAGGATAGAAAAGCGAGAGATGGATTTTTATCCGATATTTTAGTGGTAGCAACCGAATTTCAATAAGGAATTGTACGGTCATGAGTAATTTGAGGATTCTGAGATTTTATATAGTATTCATAAAGCTTCAAATTGGACTTCTTATCAATTAGTTTTTCCCTTTAATCCATATTTAATTCTTTACAATGGCTCAAAATTTGCTTAATATGTGTAATTACCTCATGATTCGTATTTTTCTCAACAAAATTTGGTTAGCATTTCGAAGTTTTTATTCGATGAGAACTCTGAGTTCAACATTAATTTACATGATATATTTTTTCCTTAGTTTTCAATACATCCATTACTTCAAAATTCTTTGCCAAAAATATATCGATATTTTGTCAAATCGCTGCCGATAGATTCCCCTCAACCCTCCCGTTTAAATGAAATGTCGCTTCATCAGAAAAAACTATTTTGTTCTAGAACTGCCAATCTGCGTTCATCCTGTCCATCATTAATCCACACATTTCTTACTTTCCCTCAGGATCATCTTCATTAAACTCCCGAACTAGCGGAACTTTGTAAGGGTGGTATTTTTCTTTATGATGCAAAACTCTTTGAATAAATAATTTACTCACATCATTGTCGGCGACAAGCTCTCGAGTTGTCTTATGCCGATTTTCCTCAATCTCTAGAAGTACATCTAACTGTTTTTTATCAGTGAATTGAACATTTTTACTTGGTTTTTCAATATTTTTTACGTGTCTAGTTTCACGAAACTTTTATTCAATTTTGCTAACGGTAGACTGCGAAATGTGTTGCCCAGGGTATTTATTATTGAAAATTTCACAAACCTCCTTTTGAGTATTTGTCTCATCACCACAACCAATCATAATTGAAATTCATTAGGTCTCGGGCAAATGGGTCATAATTAAATTTAGAATTGGAAGCGTTTCGATGTACAGGGTTATTCATTATAAATTACCCACTCCCTGTCATGGTTACTATTGCTTTGAAAAAAAAAAGTCTTGTATAAAAGTTGTTTGGTAACAGCTATATTTTCTCAATATTCTATCAAAAGTTCAGTAGCGTGCAAATTTGAGGATATACAAAAAAATGGGACACCCTTTATATTTTAACATTTTTTGAATGGACTTTTTTTTTATTTCAAAAATATATAATATGTTATCCCTACCTTATACCGTTTTTGAGTTTTTGAGTTTGAATTTGAATCAAGTTGAATCCTTGCTTTAAGCACATGTATATTATTATTATTAATGAAATTTTTCACCTCTCTGCAAACCATTTCAATTACTTTATTCGAAAAATGTTAACTGTCAAACATATTAGTTTTTATTTTCATAGCTTACTTTGATAAATTATCTTTTTCATATTTACAGTAATTAACAAAACTCAGATTTTCTACATTTCATAACTCAAAAACGGTACAAGGTAGAGGTAACATATTAAGAAAATTCAACTGTAACCAAATAACTTTTATATGATTTTTTTTCTTCTAAAAGTAATAATAACGATGATGGGGGGTGGGTAATTTATAATGAATAACCCTGTACATCTATGACCATACGTAGTTTGAAAGGGCACCTTTCTCGAGGTCCGATATAATCATCAAGATATCTGCAGGTATGGTTTTTTTAAATAAAATTTCCTTTGTCACCACAGCTAAAGTGCCTAAGCATTACATATTTGAGGAATGATACGTTAGAAGCAATGAAATGATCATCCTGAACTGGATTTGTAAGTAATTTCAAACCTTTTCTTGTAACCGCGGTGAACCGTAATGCGTAATGCAAGAGCAACATTAAATAGTCTGATTTTTCTCTTGAGTGAGAAGTGACCGGATTTTTTTGAAAAAATAAAAAGGTAGAACCTGTCGCGGAACACACGGTAGAAACTTAAGTTCCTTTTAAGCAAAAACTATGTAATACATCTGACGTTATAGATAAACAAATTGCATAATCCTCGGTGGTCGAGTAGTAAGCAAACCAGACTCTCACGCGGTAGACTCGGGTTTGATTCCCCGTGAAGAAGTTTTTTTTTATTGTTAATTTTATTTTTAAATAATTATTCTGCTTGTTATTAATAACGACAACAGGTAGACGTTTGAAATATTCAGCAGAATATTCATTATTATAGATAATGGTACGGTACCCTTCATGAGGGAGTCCGACTGGCAACATCTACTCATAACAGCATCGTATATTTAAAAAGGGAAACCGTAGCATTATACAAATTGGACATTCAAGAACTTTACGTTTACCACAGAAAAATTAGTGGAAACATAAAATTGAATTGTTAAATTTTCAATTTGAAGTTATATTACAGTTTATAGAATTTTTTTATTTTCTAGATTTTTTCTTAAGTAGGTCGTAGAAAAAATATGCTGTTCAACTCGTGTGGATTGTCCATATCGCCTACGGCGTTGTGCTCAAACTTCGTCCTCGTGCTATATGGCCATAATACTACTATTTCTATCAAAATATGCCCTTTTACATTTTCTTAAAAACAAGCTGCCAAATGTCAAATCAATTTATCCATCCATTTTGAAGTTCGAATTGAGACATTCCAACACCCTGTATTTCGAAAAGTAAATGTGCTAGACCCCTTTATCCTTATATCATTTTGTCCAATTTTACGAGAGGAATCTACATGCAAACGTTGTAATTACCCTTAACGTTCGAGATGCTTATACTATTTTTTGCGCGATCGTATGGGAATAAATTCCGAATAAAATAATCTGAATTTCTTCGAAAGGAACGAAATGTCGAAAGTGACATTTATACTTCTCGATCAGTTTAAAATATATTTTGCATTTTGGTGAAATTGTTTTTATGCTATTTATTACTTTTCGACGTCTGAACGATAAGTAAATCACTTACCGACGTGTTAAACTTAGCAACCAGTAAACACAATCTACCGACCTGACAACCGATGCAGTAAATAAACAAAAAATGTATCCGAACAAATTCAAGTAGATCACCAGCACTGCGAATACCAGCTTTGTATAGAATATTAATGTAGCATCGGTGGTTCAGTGGTAGAATGCTCGCCTTCCGCGCGGGCGGCCCGGGTTCGATTCCCGGCCGAAGCATATGAATCGCTGCTTCGTAAACGAGAGAGAGACTCAGGAGAGAGCACACGCACACAAGCAAGGCACATAACGAAGCAACGTAACATAACGTAACGTAACGGTCAGATCTTTTGCGTCGCGACCCCCGGTTGCTCAAACATAACCTGACGTGAAGAACTAAAGTTCCAAAAATGCACCATATTTAAAAATGAATCTCAACACAAAACTGAAATAAATTTGGACACTGCTAAATCATTCATACGCCTATGTTGGATACTACAAAAAAAAGGAAAATTTTAATCACTACCACACCTTCGCTGTCGTTGCTTTGACATTTTAACCCGGCGCGAACAAATCTGTGTGGAACGTTTTCAATATTTCTTGATTGACCCTGTAACCACTAATATGTTGGACAGAAAATTAGTCCGAAACTGATGCCTTATTGGTGAGGATTAAGAGTCATGCATAATTCGAAAAGGTTGACAAAGATCCTTTTTTCATAAAAGTTCAGGGTCCTTTGAGAACCACTTACATTAAGAACGGCTTAAGAACAGATCATTTCACAGTTTAAACATTGTATGGGTTGATTCATATGGGTATAAGTATATTGTGTATAACCACAAATGAAAAATTGTAATACCAGTTTGTGCTTCATACCTACCTGCTTTAGATAAAGGAGAATACCACCCATGGCAACTGGTGAATGTATAATATGGAAATACGACATGTCGGTGAGGGATGAGTTCAATTTCCAAGCCGTGAGTAACATTTTTTGCCAATGTAAGTGTGTGGATATGATTCTTCTCTTTGATCAGAATATTTATCCTTTTGT
>CAJUYI010002817.1:14231-27840 GCA_910591695.1 Galerucella pusilla | reverse complement strand
TAGACAGCGCAGCGTTGTTAACACAGCATGTCGCAAATAAACATCTTCAGGAAGTGACAAACTCTCCGAGGAGATTTTTAGGCCAGTTGGGATATTCCCAAGTTTCCCAACAAGACATTCCATCTTAATTAACACGAGCAATCAGTAAAAACATATTTTTCGCAACCGGTGTTACAGATAAACATATCTTCGGGTAGGTGCAAAAGTTTCCCGGCTTTTCCGAAGTGGAAAAGATAAACGACAAATTCGGCAGCGGAACAAACAAGCCGGATCATTTTTCTTTATCAGCCGCGACGACAAAAGAACTTGAATATAGTTTCGGATGAAATATCGTTTGAGACAGCCACCTCAATTACCGACATCCATTCATTATTCATACAAAAAGAGAGGAAGAAGTTGAGGAAGAATTCTTATTATTCCGAAACGCATTAATTTCATTGCGGGCTTTGTCCCCATTTTTTGAGAACATGCAAAAAACTTTAAAAGGGAGTATTTCGACGAGTATATAATTCATGATGAAATAGAAAGTCAATAGAAATTACGAATTGGTCATAGCTACGTCGTATTAGCTATTTATACAACTAGTTGCAAAAAACACGGCGTTTATGTACAAGATTTTTTGTAATTCAGTTGACGAAAATAAAAAAAGAAAATTTTCATTACGTTTCATTGAAATTTTAAATACTATCAAAGCCTTGCTTGTTTGTTTCTATGGAGATAACCATTACAACAATGATCAAAACCTCAAATGTTAAGATATATTTGTCAAAATAACCACATTTATTTGTTAATTCTGTCCATTCTGTCTTTGAAAATGAGTGAATCTGAAGAGTCCCCACCTTCAGACGTTGAAGAAGTTGCAAAAGCTGTTGTAGCAAATTTGCTGCCAAGTAAGTCAAAAGCAGCATATATGAAACAGCTTATTCTAACTTTCAAAAGTGGTGCGAAGTGAAGAAGATAAATACTGGAAAAAACGGTATCAGAAAAGGTTCTTCTTGCTTATTTTTCATACAAAGCCAAAATATTCCAACCGTCGACGATGTGGAGTTACTATTCGATGTTAGGAACAACAATCTATGTCAATAAAAATGTGGATATCAGTAAGTTTACAAATTTGATTGCTTTTTTGAAAAGGAATGCGGAAGGATATCGGCCAAAAAAATCAAAAACATTTAGTAAGGAAGATTTAAGTAGATTTTTAATAGAAGCTGATTATCACATTTATTTAGGTTTGAAAGTAATTTTTATAGTTGGGATAGCAGGAGGTTGCCGAAGAAATAAATTACTAAATATGCGGACCGAGGATGTTAGCAACTGCGGTTCGTTTATTAAAATAAGCATTCCAGATACGAAGACAAAGATTGAGAGAATTTTTACAATAACCGAAGGTGATGTTGATGGAATTAATCTGATTGCATTAGTCTGAAAATACATTCAAACGCGTCCAAACCATGTAAAAATAATCGTTTTTTCCTCGGATATCGAAACGAAAAATGCAACGTTCAACCTGTTGGCATCAACACATTTTCTGACACCCCCCAAAAAATAGCAACATTCCTTGGCTTGCAAAATCCTAAATTAAACACTAGCCATGCATTTCGAAGATTGTCTGCAACGTTACTGTCAGATGCTGGTGCTGATATACAAACGTTGAAAAGGCATGGTGGATGGAAGTCCAACGCTGTTGCTGAAAATTATATTGACGAATCTATCAATAATAAAAGAAAAACAGCTGTGAAGATACTTGGGCAAAATACATTGACAAATGTCGACAATATCGCAGTTCCGAAACAAAGTACATCGACAAGCATAACAATTCAAACGTGGCTGAGTTTTTTAACAATGATGTATCATCTGGGGTTTCATCTATGTCTGCAAGTAATGAACAAAAGGCAGCAGTATTCCGTGGCAATACGTTTCAAAACTGTACGTTTAATTTTTATAATAAATTACAGTGATTTCTCAATAAAAATATTATAATATGTAGTTGTCTATTTCATTTCCTTCTATTCCAGTGTGTCCTGGAATCCATAGTAAGGTGACTATATTGTTCTCGCCTAGTTCTTTGAGGCATTCCCACACCATTTTGGAACTGATTACACAAGAGCTCAGTGCCTTAATGGCTGCTTGACTATCCGACATTTTGATAATCCTTTGTCTTCTGTATCCTTTATCAAAATTGAACTGGGCGTACTTTCTTATAGCGTGGATTTCCGCTTGAAAGATACTTGTGGTTTTTTCCAAGCTTTCAGAGTGTTTGGTTCCTGGCCCGAACACTCCTATCCCAGTTCCTTCTATTGCTTCTGAGCCGTCTGTGTACCATTGGATGGCATTCTTTCCAAGTCTAGTAATGGTATTTGGATCCCATTCCTTCTTGTTGTTGAGTCGTATAGATAAATGATAAAACTACCTCTAACACTTGAACTTGCCATTTCTACCCACTCTGAAGAGCCGCCACTGATGAGGGATCGTTCCTCCCTTCAAAAACATACCACTACTCCATAAGCTATGAATTTTCCAAAAAGCCGTTTCCATTTCAATCTTGTCGGTGTATTTTATCAACCCAAATAAATTCAATGTATGTTGACGGCTGATAAGTACATTTTACTCTTTTGTCAACACATTTGCTGGTGATTGAGAAAGAAAAACAAAACACTCCGTCCATCCAAGAAACTTTATTGGTTGTAATATGTTCGTGTCCAGATTAACGTCTTCCCTTGACAGATAAGAGGATTTTCCTTCGAAACAGAAAAGGACTTAAAGGAGATGTGTTATTGTGTATATTACTTAGGGCATGAGGGTTAGAAAAGAAGGATTATTATACAGTGTAATATTGTTTTTTTTTTAAGTTTTCACGAAAATTAAATTGCATATTTTGTTTCAGATTGTCTACATTTGCAGCTTTACAGAGATTCCAAAGACAGATACAAACAAGGTCAAACCAAAGCTTCATTGTCTCTGGAGCATTTTTTGGGATTAGAGACTGGTTTTACTTTAGATAAAGAATCAAATACCGTAGCTATTTTATGTCAAGATGTCGTCGTAGTCTTAGCATTTGACAATCGAGAAAGACTTATGCAATGGCAGGTGAGTATTCCTATCCTTCTTCTTCTTATTCTTCTTCTTCTTTTCTACTTTTACCCTTTCAGGCGTCGGTTGTGGATTCCATGTCTTGTACCCATTCCTTCCATGCCTTTCTGTCTCTTGCAAGGTATTTCCAATCCTAAAAAACCTCACAAAATTGCCACAAAATGTGGAGTAACAGAAAAATCGTTTTTTTTAGGTAAAATTAAGTTCCCACCTGAACGACGGTCCCCATTTTTTAGTACTAGTGTCTTCCGCTCCACCAAAGTCCAGACTACCTCCGGGTCCAGCTAGGCTGCACGTCCAAGAACGAGGATTCTGCCTAACGACTGGGGTTCCTCCCAGAGTGGCTGGTCAGTGGCTTATTAGTAATTTAAGAAGGTATGGTGTAGTAGAGGGAAGGTTTTGCTTCGAAGGAGGTTCTAGATGTATAAAAGGCGAAGGACTTTACGTACTACTTACCGATCAAGGAGAAGAAATAACAACAACTTTAAAAGCAGCTTCTGTAGGAAATTTACATTCTTCGAGAAGAAGACCTGTGTCTAGGAATATGTCAGGTAAAAACAAAACAAAATTGTTAAAATATCGAAACTAAATATTTTTTTTTTAATTTGTTAGTAATGGATAGTCCACGTCGAGGTCCGTTGCGAGCGTTGGGAGGAATAGGTCTGGAATTGAGTGAATCTTCTCTACACTCGCGAGCAGACTCACCTTACACAGATATGGAAAGCAATTACGGCTGTGGTGATAGTATATCGAACGACGGTTGGGGTCCACCACCTATAGAACGATGTATGAGTTGCATCAGCAAATTAGGAGCCATGTCCAGGTGAATATATTCTAATATTGGAAAATAAAATGGAAATTTATAAATTTTTTTTTCAGATCATCAACGGCTACTATAACAATGGGAGCTCCACCGTGTTGGGAACACACATGTGATCGCCATTCAATCAGCAGCAGCTCGGATAGCAGCGGCTGGAGTCAAGCAGTTACCAAACCTCCAGCTAGACCTCCGAAACCGGGAACTACATCACCTTCGCCGAAGAAACCAGCCGCACCGCCTCCTCAGCCGTCCTATGATAACTACGACATTCCCAAAATACCTTTCCCAGTGGTAAGTTACTAAAATTAAATGTGGAGATTAAATTGGAATTTTTATTTTTATTTTGCAGGAGCCTAAGGTGGATGAACACTACGACACTCCTAGAAAGCTCAAAGAATGCATCCAAGGATTCGGCTTCGATACTGTTCAGAAGCCTTGCGGTTGTATAGTTCGTATCCGTCAACCGGAGCCGGAACGACCTTGCGTCTGCCAACGTTTGATGTCCTGCTGGTCGGGAACGGAAGACGTGCACGCAATCTACGCCACCGTCGATTATTCCAAGAAAACCCACCGACAACAACCAGTAGCTACCGTAGCCAATTACGCCAATCTAGCACCGATGCCGACTCTAACTACAACGACTGCTAGTAACTACGAAAACATGGAATTTGCTCAAACACTCCAATTGTACGAAAACGGCAAAGAAATCGCCGAAAAAGCAAGGAATTTATGTACGAAATGCGGACACGCTCAAGAAGACTACCTCATGATGGAACCTTCTAACAAACCATCGCAGCCTCATCCCGGATACATTCCGATGTCTCCGGCAGTTAAGCAACGTCTAGGTAAAGTTCTCTCCAACAGCAATCCGAATCTCGGTCCGGCACCGGATCGTTCTATAAAACCATCCGGTTCGTCGATGCTGCAAGGTACAATCTATCAACGGAAACAACTGTTGGACAACGTAGACAATTTGGATATAAAAAGAAGAAGGTCCAATTCAGCAGATTCGTCAACTAGTCGATTTGAACCCGAACCGGAACCGGAAACATCGCCGTGCCACTGTACTATAGCTGTGAGAAGATCCTCTTCGGTTCCTTGCAAGTCTAATAGAGACTCTTCCAGCTCGAACGATTCGGGAGTATTCGAGTTGCCGAGAAAACCCCAAATTTGTGCTAATCAAACACTACCGAGACGCTCCAAATCGTCGGATCCTCTTCGAGACTTGACCTTCCAATTTACCAAGACGGAAACCAAATCGGCCAGTGCCGAGGCGGAAGTTCCGGTTTGTCCGTCTGGTTCGACGAGTAGTGGGACGTCCGATATGTCGGATTACTTCGAAACGCTCTCCTTGTCGTCCCACAGTTCCAGCGACGCCCCTCCACCGAGCTGTACGTTGAGGCCGAGGTCCGGGAATGAATATTTGAGCATGCAGAGACTTATCGCCCCGGTGCCGGAGGAACGGCATTAAACTAGTCTATGTAGAAGCAATAAAAATGGATATAGCGTCTAGTACAATATACATATTACTAATATTATAATTATGTCTGTAATCTTTTCCTGTATAAAGGTATTTACTTTATAAATAAATTATTCAACAATCGACTAATTGTTTATTTTTCTTTTGGTGTATCCTTTGTAAAAGGTTGGTGAAGGAAGGATATTTTTGCAGTGCCTACTTTGACCTGCAATTCCGTTCTTTGTCATACCTTTTTCTTTTTTTCAGCCGAGATGGGACACTCATGTTCGACTGGGTCCTCAAACAGTACCCAGACAGTGTTGGACTCATCCCCACAGGAAAGCCTACCAACCAAACCCACCTCAAGCTCGCTGTTACTCCCGCCTCGGAATCACTACCCTAGCATACTTCTATCACTCCTACCTCTCATATGCCTTCTCTTTCCCAATCATGCTCTCCACTAGATTCATCTGTAACACCCTCCATCTATCCTCTACATTTTTTCTTCCCGCTGTCTGCTTTCTCCTTCCTCCTACTTGCTCAGACTCGTCCCCTCTGAGGGGTCCAGAGGGTACCTCCCATTCTTTCCATCTCCGTCTACATCTACTCCCTTCCGTCCCCTACTACAATCTGCCTCCCCTGGCTTGTGTCCCCTTTCCCCGCATACCCTACAAAGGAAGGCTTGCCGACAGTCTCTGGCCATGTGCCCCACGCTCTTACATAGCCAGCATTCCCTTATCTTCTCCACTCTCCTTGTCTTACAGCCCGCTACCATCCAAAACATCTGCCCTCCTCTCTCTCCTCTATAATATTCACCCTATTTATGTCCAGCTTAATCTCCCGTTCTGCTAGTAAAGCTTCCGCTTTCTCACCTTCCATCCTCACCACCGCCATTTTCATGCCGTTCCTCTCTCACACCACTTTCATCACCCTTGTCCCTTCCCCAATCAATTCCTCTATTTTCTTCCTCACCACGGATTTATCCCCACCATCTTAATGGTTTTTGTTGTCCTTCCCGCTTCCACCGCTCTAGCTTCTGTTACCCTTTCCACATCTCTCAGAATTCCTCTGACTTCAAACCATTTCTTTGCCTCTATTACCACCTCCCTGTTCCTTGAGACTCTAAGTCTATCCACCCACTTTCCTTCTATCTCTCTTAAACCCTTCTTTATCCTTTCTATCCCCTCCTGATTGACTTCTCCAATATCCTCCAGGATTACCGCTTCATTGCTGACCTCCTTTTCCTTTTCCCTATCTGTATAAATTGCCACCTTCGTCCCATCTGCTCTCACCCACGCGATCATCTTCCTCAGCACCTCCATCTCCACATGCTCAAGCCTGTGTAGCCCAACGCTGATCTTGCTCCCCACTTCCTCAAACAGTCGACTCATCATATCAAACACCTTTTTCTCATCCCTACAATCATCCTCCAACCGACAGATCAACTCCTGCGCGTTCACCCTTGTACCTTTTCTTTCACTACCCTAGCATACTTCCAGACGGGCGGCGCTCCCTGACACACTCTCCGCCATCTCCCTTCTATCACTCCTGCCTTGCACATACCCTGTCGAGTCCTTCTCTTTCCCTAATCATGCTCTCTACTACGCCACTTATCTCCATACATTCCTCCTCGCCCCTCAACATAATCTCCACCATATTTTCCCAATACATCGGCTCTCCCAGTTTATTTTCCAACTTCTTCAAAACTTCCTCGTTCTTCCAACATCTAAACACATGTCCCACATCATCATCCACTTCACATCTCTCGCACACTCCAGTCTCACTTTTCCCAATCTTGTGGAGGTCAAGAAGTAGTTCACCTCCCCGAATTTTCGGTCCACCCAATTTCTCCTGCTTCCAATCTCCCAACTCAGCCCACCTTCTCTCCATTTCCTCATCCCATCCATTATTGTACTTCATCTCTAGTCGCACCCCTCCAGCGTGTCTGTCTGGCTCCAGCTATCAAGTCCAATGGATACGACCTTGACAGCACCGCTGCTGCCAGTCCACTGTTCTACCTCTGTTCTACCGTCCCACCACTCTCCCGGTCCTTTCACATTACCCATTAATCTTCCCAGCCTTGGAGAAAACGACAATTCTTTCATTTGTTTTTATAGTTCAAGAGCAGATCTCTCCTTGAACTTCTGGAACTTCTCCTTGAACTTCTTTGTTAGGAAATCAAGACTTCATTCCCTTACTCAATTTGGTCCTTTCTGTAAGTGTCTTATCATTTTCTAATTTTAATTTGATAAGTAAGTTCCATTGTTTTTTGTACCCCAACATTTATAAAGAGACAACTTCTTCAATATTTACCAAATAATGGCTCTTAATGAAGTTGTCGTACCATAAGAGTCTCGTTTTATGGATAAATAATTCAATAACCAATTAAAAATATTTATTGTAACTTCAAATTTACAATTTTTATATTAAACATACTAGCTACTAGTATAGTAGCATTTTTATAGAGATCAGTAGTACCTAACCTAACTTATTTTATAATTTCTAATGACTAGTTTGAATTCCATCCAATCTTTTCAGCGATTCAAAGATCTACACCCAAGTCGGTGGCGCAATCTTTAATCCAAGGTAAGAAACTGGATACTCTGGTGTACACTCCTGGTTTATTTTTCTTCGCGCAACCTTCTCCCCACGAAACAATTCCGGTAACTTCCATTTTTCCTCCCATTTCACAAACTAAAGGACCACCTGAGTCTCCACTGCAAGCATCGGTTCCTCCTTTCAAATAACCAGCACATAGCATGGAATCCAAGATTTGTTGTGATCTTCCACCGTAAATTGTCTTCAACCTTGAAAGAATTTTAAAAATAAAAGTCAAGATAATAATATTACACTACAAAGAGTAGAAGAATGTATTCTGGGGTGACATTCACTGAGACCTAAAGAATCTATTGTGCCCCCTTACTTCTACTCAGTTTCTGAGCAGAGTCTCAGAAATTAGTAGCTCTTTTAATCCTATTTCCCGGAGGAATTTTAGGATGTCTTCAGGCTTCAACTTAGGTTAATGTTCCTCTTCTATCCAGTAATCTCCCAGGTGCTCTGCTTTAGGATTCTGAAGTGCTGTGCAGTTGGAAAGTATGTGGATGGAGGTTTCTTCTTCCATGCCACAAAATCTGAATTCTCCTTCCTCCACTATTTTGAGCTTTTTCAGGTGCCCATTCAGTCGACAATGTGCAGTTAGGATCCCTGTTAAAACTCTACTGGATCTCAGATCTTCTCTTTTTATCGGCTTTACCTATTTCTTCCAATATTACATTGGAGCTGATTCCGCTCTGTGGAGTAACATCTACTTCTCTACTTTACTTACCTGCAAGTATCTAAAGATATAACTGGTACAGCTGCAACTTTCAAAGTTAGAGAATTAGTGTCAACGTCATTTGGGTCAACAGCTCCCCAACCAGATACTTCGCACCAAGTTCCTGATGGTGGAGAATCGTCGGAGAAACAAGCAGGTTTGACGAACTGATTGAAATTGAATCCTGGCTCTTCTACCAGTAATACTGCGAGATCGTGGGAATATGCTCCTAGTTTTCTAAAGTCTGGATGAGGGATGAATTTTTCTACTCTTAAAGTTTGTTCGTGTGGCGAAGATCCTACAAAATAATAGCGTTATTTTGAAACTTTCTTTGCTTTTTAAGGCCCAATTTACATTGAGCAGACGTTGAGTGATAATTGGCAATAATGGGGCATGTGTGAAGCGTATACTTGAACCAGAAGGGCTTGAAAGAGTTACCAAGAGTAGATCTGACAGAAAAGTTGCTTAAAAATGTCTAGAAGATCAACATATCTTTATTACTTCTTTCAAATTGCATTTTGCAATCAAAATTTTTGGACATTCCTCCCATAATGTGTGCAAATGCACCTATCTTAGTGCTAAACCATATTTGTGGTATATATTGTAGAAAACTTCTTTAAAAATGTGTAGTATTGAGACAAAAAGTTAGATGGCGTTAGTTGTTAATGGACATAAATATTTTGAACGGTGATAGTTGTTAATGGACATAAATATCTTGAACGGTGATCATATAATGGCTAGATGAAGAGAACAATTTGTTTTGATTTAAAATATCCGGAATACAACTTGAATTTTGAGAGAAAAATGTGTTTTTTGATTAATTCTGGACTAAAAATGGTAACTATGTAATAGATGTCGTTTCGACTGAAGATAACTGTAACGTGTAACATTTAGCTGTCGTAGTTTGTGGTCCACACTAAGAGAGTAGCTGGGCTAAGTTCGAGAACATCGCACTAGTATGAAATTCACTTATTTTTGTTTCCGAGAACTGTTGAGCGTCTTCTTGTTGTGTACTCCCCCAGACACTCGAGCGACGCTCAAATTACACCAGTATAGCACTTGTCAGTTTGGTTTGAATATTTTGTGGTTAGATTGGCGTGCCTGAAGGGTTTTTAAAATTTTTCTGTTAAAACTCTTGGCGCCAGATTCATTAATGTTAGACCTAGGCCAGTTATAAATATTCTAAAATTCATCTGAAACTCCTTAAAAGAACTTATAGCTGGGAATAACTTCTTCAAAGTAATTTTTACACCTTGGATGTGTTCTTTCCCGCGGTTGCAACTTTGACTCAATTTGGGATATTAAGGAGATTTCTATTTTATTTTCAGACTCGCTTTCTGAGTCGGAATGTACCTATCCCTTGAAGAAACTGTTTTCTGTACATTAAAAATCGAAAAACTTAAAAGTATTATCGCTCTTTACCCCTACCAATCAAGTGCAAAAATTTCAACCAGTGTGACGTTCTTTAACTCACCCCTTTTAGACTGGGGAGGCGTGAAAAATTATTCAAAATAAGTATTATAATAAATATCCAACTTACCAGCAAATCCATGAGCTCCAGCAACAGCCCTCAACCCATCGTTATAACAATGTGCAGCTGACAAAATCAACCTTCTGCTAATCAAAGCTCCTCCACAGTAATGTTTGTCATCTACCACCCTCAAATCGATCTGCCACGGTACAGCTCCTATCGGCGGTACTTGTCCTCCAACCACTTTGGGCTGTCTATCTGGTTTCCATTGAAAACTCCTCTTACCACATACACTCGGCACTGATTCATCCTGCTTGGGTGTCGAAGTATAATCGAAATTATTTATTCTGCCGAAACGCACGCCGCCACCACCAACTATCAACGACAGGAAAAAACAAACGAATGCGCAGAGAAGTTTCATGGTGATAGAACGAGAAGTTTGGGTGGCCGGTATCTTTTTATGGTCGGGGATTGTCCCACTCTACTGCCGAATTTCAATGTTATTGTTGTGATAGTTGAGAAGTTCATGTTCATTTCGATGCACTTGCATTTGTTTTGGTATGGGTAAGGAGCACAATCCGAAGGCGTGCAAATTGTATGCAGGTTCAGGTATTAGAAAAAGCGGAATCTTGTCATAGGCAAGTTCTTAAAGGGGTGGGGGGGCATGACCCACCCTAATCCATCAAAATATCAATACATTGAAAACATTTTATACTTTTAAAATTTTAACGTCCTTTCATTGATACTAGAAGCAGTTTTTTCTTCGTAAAATGAATTGCAAGAAATTGAAGTGCGGCAATATGCAAAAGCAATGTTTCGGCGGGCACGGTTGTTTTTTCATCAAAATATTCCGATTTGATATTGGCCCCCACTAATAAAAAGGTATGCGCACGCCTATGAATCTTTTTGATGGGTGGGTATCTGGTACACCCTAAAATACTTCCTTTTTTAATGATTCTTCTGGTATCTACCAAACCCTACCATTGCTTTATTCTGAAAACTGTTTTGACATTTTCCACGTCTATTAGTTGCATTTTTGACAACCTATTAGAAGAAGTGGTATTGGACAAGCGGTCACTATTTTTATTCAAAAAAGTTTGTTACTAGTTACATTTTTACAGAAAATAGACGAAGTTTTCAATATGTAGATCTGTATATGTAGTGTAGGGCGAGGGTGAGTGTAGGTTCACAGCAGTTAGGCCACATGTGACCCATTCTACATCCTCCCGAGGAGTTCTCCTTTTAGGTCATCGTCCATCCTATCCTTTCCAAGAAGATGGACAGGTCACTAGGAGATAGATATGTCTTTTATATCGGCAGGTGTAGGCCAAGACTCACCGAACACACACTCTCTTATTGACGGACACTCGCATAAGACATGCCTGACAGTTTCATCTTCCTGTTCACACATCCTGCATAGGGGTGGGTCCACTAGTCCCATAGTATGAAGGTGTTTCCTTAGTTGACAGTGACCAGTCAGAAATCCTACTGTTAAACGTAGGTTTTTCCTGTTCATTGCCAAATATTTCTTCGGCGCTAGCTTCCCAGGGTCGCCCAAGGTGATCCTAGCAAGATCCTTAGGCTTAGTGCTCTCGAGTAAACTCCACATCCTGAGCCTTCTTTCATTTTTGAGTCATCCGTATATATGCGTATTGCATTTGCAACATCTGGCTCTGTATTAGTTGTATTTTGTAGGGTTTATTAAACACAATTGAATCATTGGCTGTCTGCAGCAGAGGTAGCGCAGTAAGCCATAGTCTTAGCCTCAATTGGCCCTCTCCTACTTCGGGGTTTACACCAGCCGTGCGCAATCGTGCGGCCATTAACGCAACCTCCTTGACGTACAGGTCCAGAGGGGTCAGACCAGTAATTAGTTCCATTTAGTGATGAGCAAAGCAAGACCAAGACAAAGAGTCGAACAGTCTCGGTCTTGGTCTTGCTTATTCAGTCTTGGTCTTGGTCTTGCTCAAATCTGTCTGGTCTCGGTCTTGGTCTTGCTCAAATCTCTCTGGTCTCGGTCTTGGTCTTGCTGTATTTTGTTTGGTCTTGGTTTTATTCTTGGTCTTGCCATAATTTCTTAACGAACATCTTTCAAAACATTGTGTAAACATTTTATTTTTATGCAACAAACATTTTTAAATTTACTATCTTTGAATTAAAAAAAGTTTGTGTGTGAAAAAGAATTTTTGGTTGAGTCCTGCGTATTTAGTCTTGGTCTTGCATAGTCGGTCTTGGTATTAGTCTTGTTCTTGTTCATTCTGTCATGGTCTTGGTCTTGCGAGTCGAAGAATGGTTTTGGTCTCGGTCTTGGTCTTTTTCGCAAGACCAAGACCAATTTTGCTCATCACTAGTTCCATTGCCGGGGTTGGTGTTGTTCTCATGGCCCCAGTGATGTTTAAACAAGCCATTCGCTGTATTTGATATAATTTTTGGATGGCTGTTGCTTGTGGAACCTCCGGTCCCCATGCAATTGCTCCATACGTTAACATGGGTCTTATTATTGCAGTGTAGATCCAGGTAGATAGATATATTCAAGTGTGCTGTCTAAGAAATTTCATTTAAAATTGTGATCACGTAATTTCTAAAATCGATTCAACAAATCTATCACAACATCCTATTAAATAAACTAATCTAGTGAAATTTAATTATTTATTACGCAATATAAACAAACAAAATATATTAGATACAACGGAAATTCCAATCAGCCTCTAGACTATTTCAAAACCATTGTTTATAATGATAAATGTCATGTTATGTCATTGCATCCCGCACGATCTTTTCAATTGTTTTATGCGTCGCGACATATATTTAGTTATCGGGTTGGCCACCTTGGCCTAGAGCAAGAATGGGCCGCATCTCACTTTCGCGTGCTGGCCTACTTCCTTCTGATATATATTAGGCCAGTATTCAGTTCCAGATAGGGGTTCTTAAGAAAGATTCTTGAAATTTAATTTATGTCAATTAGATAAGATATTAAACGAATACAGTGTGTATCTGTTAAAATATTCGCAGATACAGTGTGGTTTAATTAAGTTTTATTTGTTTTATTAATTTAATTAATTAAGTTTTATTTGTTTATACACTACCTGGCCTAGAAGGGTGTTTATTAAAAGCGAACAGAAAGAGGGTACGGCTGGCTTCAGATCATTGTCAATTGTATCATCGAAAGTTTGAGTTATGGTCTTTGTAGGCTGAATTTTTCGTTGTGTTTTATTTACGGCAAAGGTTATGTAAAAACCGCATCATTAAAAATCCTCCATTCATTGTTATGACAAGAAATTGCAGGGCAGTAACATTATTATTTAATTTATTTGCTGATTAAAGAGTTCTTGGATTCTTGTAGGTTTTTATTCTTCCTTCAAAGTTATCAACAAATTCAGGTAAGATTCCATTAATTTCTAATCCCAATCAAATAATTCCCTTTTTTGATCCTACGTCTTCTCCTTATGGATACAT